>OY723388.1:32205737-32268237 GCA_963210295.1 Ophion ellenae
GTTTAAAGAGATCTCCCCCCTTAATCTCAAATGCTGAAGGGGAGGGGCGCCAAATCGTAGATCCGGAGCTGCCTATCAAGTATAATTATTGCGGTCACTGTACTTCAGTATGGAACGAAAAAAGAAAAAGTGTCCTCAATTCGACAAGCCATATTTATCATACTACCATATCTGCCATATCCTCGACACTCCTCGCAAAATTGTAGATGTTGCATATCATTATGGCGGTTTTTATGGTGTTGAAGTTTGCATCGTTGGAAGGCAACGAAAGTTCTTTTTCACATTTTGTTTTCCATATTTTTACCAATACGGAAGATCTTTTTTTATAGATTTATATTGTAGATAGCTGAACAAACATCTTTGAAAATGGTTAAAAGATTTCTGTAGGTCTAATGCACGAAAAGAAATTAAAGGAATTCCGAAATATTTATATATTCATATAATATAATATATTAATTTTCGTTGCGTTCCAATGATGCAAACTTCAACCTCATCGGTTTTTGCGGTGGAGAATGGATTTTTCGGGTCTACGTAGGCTTGGGGCCCAAACACAGGTCGATTTAAAAAATTTTTTCGTATCAGAGTACTCGGATCCCGAGGTCGGGGTTTTACGCACAATTAATTCAGTCTAGCTAAGTTTGACTTTTTTCAAATTGAAATATACTTATAAAATTGATTATTTTTATTCAAACAAAGCGTCACCGTTGCTGCATAGCCAATTGGTGTAGGTGTTTCTGCTAACTAGGGTGTTCTGAAATGAAAAACAACAAAAATGTACTTTTAGTATGATAAAAAAAAACTTTCGTATGACCGGATACTTTATTGAAATAGTGAAAATTACAAAAATGGCCAGTTGTTTCTACAAGTTTGATTTTCGACAATAAAGACTTGAATAATTTGTTATCAAGAAATGGATAAACATATCAAAACTTATCCAGTCATACGAAAGAACATGTAGAATATGCTCTGTCCGAATTTGACTAGACTTTGACAAATAGATTTTGAGATACGACTCACCGTTTCATGCAACATAGTTTCGACAAAATCGCAAAAGATAAAAGGGTAGCCACCACAGCATGGAAGCCTGCTGTAACGCAATGAGCGATCTGACCCTCCACGAAAATCGTCATAACTTGGTCAATTTTCAATTTTTTTACGAAGCCTGCTACAATCAAAAGCTAAGACCCTAAACTCTAAAATTATAGAACAAACAAATCGTATTTCCGAAATTCCAAGCTTATGCAGACCCCTTAACAAACAACGGATTAACTCGGCAACTTTGAAAAAGTTAATGTGTTATTTTTCGAATGTATTAATTTTGAATGCCTATAAAATGATTAACTTTGCGAGCAATTACTTTCCTAAAGTTATTGAATTTCGAACTATTGATTTTTGAGGTACGAGTTATATCTCGAACGTAATTGAGTTCTAATATGACAATCGTGCACGTGGTCCGATAAGTACTCGATTGCTTTCGTCCCCTTATTGGCTTGAGTCAGTCGAAGACGTGATCCACCCGCGTTATTCGTGGTACGTACAAAATTCAATCAGCTGTCATATATTCTAAGTATAATCTGCTGGAATCGTGGCTCTGCTTTGTTCTTCCCAGATCCCACATAAATCCGGGAGCAGATTGTATCGACGAAATAATTCGCAATGCGTATGTATGTGTGGGTGTGTGTGTGTATGTACTGGATAATCCGCTAGAAATTACACAGCCCCTATTGATGCCAGACAAAACGTCACCCACAAAATTTGGAGGGTTTGTTAAGATCTATATTTCGGCTGGCACTGTTTTTTAAAGTAGAGTAGTCTCGCCAATGCGTTTTTCTATAAAAAAATTCTCAAATTTTGACACATTCAGGACACTATTAAGCGATTAGGGGCAACATTTCGAAAGGATTCATCGTTTCGTATTCAACATGTTGACAATTGAAGATTACAAAGTTTTACATGTGTACTTATGGGGAGCAGTAGAACATTTTTATTTCACGCAATAACTCCAAAACTATTATACATATTTTTTTTCAATTCTCAATTACATAGGAACATATGACGGAGTTTGTAAGAAAAATAAAACATTTTGACCGTCTAGTTTCAGAGATATAGCGATTTAAAGTATGCCATGTCTAGCGACGCTATAGCCACGTAGCAACTGGAGCAGACTGTAGGCGGCGGAATACTCAGAGAATATATACACTCTTTTCAAAACTTTTGAAAAGTTAAAAAAGTACGCCGAGTAATAAAAAATTCCTTCGAAAACGTTGTTGTTTGTTCTACCTTGTGAAAAATTATAGTTTACCTTGAAAATAATAATTATTAGTTTTTATTCAAACAGTAGCTTGATTATATTTTTTCCATTTATCATTTTAAAAAAATGCATTGATTTATGTAATAGCCGGGTACAATGTGCGTATTACGCAAGTTAAAAGTTGTACACGACATTGTCAAACTTTAGAAATAATTTTATTCGAAATGTTTTATTTGTAATTTAGAAAATCACATTATTATAACATAAAATTGATATCACCATTATAGAAAAATACGACATGTAAACAAAACAAGTACATCAGAAATGTTGTGCAAGCTCTTGGCGTGCATAATTAAGAAGAAAAGGTCGAAAATATATAGAATTTTCCGTTCCTATTATCCGCATAAATGACTTTTGCAACATAATATGTATATTTAAAAAAAGTTTAACATCGCACCAGTTGCCAGTCAGCCGCCAAAAATAAGTATATTTATATTTCATGTAATCTGCAATAGATCTGTGATAAAGGAGAACATTCAAATTTTTATCTAACTTTTGAAATGATTTCAATCACATAAGATTGGAAGTTTGCGAGGTCTAAAGGGCACATCACTGATGTGATCTGCACCAGAATCTTTTTTTTCCAAATAAATATATTTATATTTCATGTAATCTGTAATAGATCTGTGATAAAGAAGAACATTCAGAGTTTTATCTAACGTTTTCAATTATTTCAATCAAATAAGATTGGAAGTTTGCGAGGTCTAAAGGGCATTCATCACTGATGTGATCTGTACCCGAATCTTTTTTTTAGATGCAGAACTGTTTCTTTCCTTCTCTTTATTTATATTTCATGTAATCTGTAATAGATCTGCGATAAAGGAGAACATTCAGATTTTCATCTAACTTTTAAAAAAATTTCAATTAAATAAGACTGGAAGTTTGCGAGGTGTAAAGGGCACATCACCAATGTGATCTGCACCCGAATATTTTTTTTCAAATGCAGAACTGTTTCTTTTCTTCTCATCTCAATAAATTCAGAATTCAAAGCATACGATTCACTAACAAAGTGTTTAAGAATGTGTTTGGTATTGGCAAGCACATTCGGATTTTCTCAACGCATGGCTGCGATTGTATAACTGTCCTCATCGCCGATCAAAGTTTTGACATTCGTGCCGGTTTCTTTCAAAATGTTGATACGATGGACCAATTTAGCTCCAACATTCAACTCGATTGCCTTCGCACTTCCAGCAAAGTTTTAACGAAAATCCTAGTCATCCTGGTCATTGCCTTGATCGCATCCCGTGCACTTACGATTTTGAGTACCGAAATCAAGTACTTTGCCGATGAGAAATCCTATAATCGCGCCGCATCCATTTATGCTATCGTAACTCTTCCCATTGCTTACTCCGGCCCATATAGTGAGAAACAATAACGCTGACATTATTTAAGAGAGTCTTGTCGAATTTTGTTCCAATATTTGCATCTTGCACCATGCGTTTTTTGTTATTCGCATCATTGCCCGGTACATTCGGTACATTCGTAGCCTTCGCTGTCAAGCGAGGTTTCATATGAACCTCGTATATCCATGAAAAGCATGATTTTCGCAAGATGTTTATTTGATTTATTATGAGATTCAATATATTATGAATATCACGTATTCATAATATACTGTATCTGTAAACAATTGTAAATATAATGCTCTGGTTTGTTTGTTTTCCGTAGAACAAGCCTACTAGCAAAAGTCTGCGTAAAATCTCATTTTTTAAATATATAATATATATTATATCTTATTTATAAAATACATGATTTTTTGCAATATCCTCATTTACCGTTCATCATAAAATCATAAACAATTAAAAATACAATAGAATTAATCTGTTTTATTTTTCGCGGAAAAAGACAGTACGATTCTACATAGGATTGATTTTTCAAGTGAATAGAAGGAGGTTTCAATTATGTGCATAATATTCATTACAGATTTTTCATGAAACATCGAATTCTCGCAACGTAATAAGAATGAGGGAGCTCATAGTTCTGTAATGACCTTGAAGTGCAACGAAAAATAAATTTTCTTCCAATTGCACAAATTTTATTCGATTTAGGATATGAAAATCGCTCAAAGGTTTGTACGCGTTCTTCCTAGAGATTTACTGGACTTTGGATACTGGTAAAAATATAAAAAAATTAAAGTGTAGAAAGAAATTCGTTGTGTCCCAACGATGCAAACATCAACGTCGTGTTCTGGCACATAAACTATCAATTCGCTCGATGAGTATCTCGCATTTCTTCTGCACTTCGCTTGTAGCTTTCCTTTGCAGCTTCCTCAATGATTCAACCACTTATTCTTTTCTAGTGCATATACAAATTTGTGGAAACTGGTGGAATGTTGAACGATGCCAAGAACTCGTTCATAGAGTTGCAACCAATGCCAGCATACATTGAACCTATCAGATAGAGATTTGTGGTTAGACTTTTATGAAAATGATGAGAAACTCCAATGAAGTATCGTTAAAAAATGACAGTAACAAAAACTCACTTAACACAGCTTTTGTCTTGACATCAGAATATTTTGGATTGTTTTGCGCCGTTGAACTTGTTTTCACTTGAGATATCGCTGAGCCCTTTTCGCCGAGGATAACCAAAATGGAATTGAGACCAAGTCTTCGGTCAAGTACAGTTTTCTGCTGATTCAATTGACCTCCACACTTGCAGTATTTTTAATTATTCGCCAATTTCTTGAGATTCGCAGTACGATGTCTCCTATTTTCGTTGTTTGTAACCTCCACGTTCTCATCTTTTTTTGGATGGGCTATAATTTTGACCGTTATTGATTTTTGGTTATCGTTTTTTGTTTTCGAAAATTTGCCCTTATGTTGCATTTGTTCCGTTATTGTAGCCACGGTTCGAATTTTCCTTTTCACTTTACACTAAACATCAAAACAAAAATTTGCTAGGCTCGCTAGACTGCAATAGCGGGTGGATATCCGTATACGTAGACTGTCTACGTATTGGTAGTCGGGATGGACAGTCTGATACAAACATGAGTGTTAGGTGATGGGGGGAACGTTGTTACTTTTAGAACTCCAAACATTATATTGGATGTTTTTTCATTATTTTGATAAGTTTGTAGACCCTGATAAGATATGAAAACTAAATTATAAGAATATTTCGCTACATTTCGAAGCTGTCGTCGATTGAACGGAGAATAAACTTTTCAACGTGACCCTGGCAGACCCTCTCTAGTGGTGGCGTTAAGGGAGACTTTGTTCTTGGAGTGCCATATTTCAGGTGTTTACATTTTATTTTTTTTAAAGGAAACGAGTAAAGCTTTTTGAGTGCGGTTTTTTCTTGCTTTTATTCATGATATAAAGAACGTTAAAAAATTTTTTTTTTTTAAAAAAAACCAAAATGGCGGCCGTTGCAGCTCCGCGAAAACAGGTCCTCAAATCGCAGGAGGTAAGCGGCTGACATCACTGCCGCCTCTTTGTTGATCTGAAACACAAATTCAAAGCATATTACCAATCTGTGACCCTTTGGTCATGGAATGACGGATGGGTTTTTCGTTTAGTACAAATTTCGGAAAATGGCGGCAATGAAAAAAAAATCGAATTTTCGCGTTTTTTTTCGCATAAAAAGATAAATAATAAATGCAAAAATGTATCTATCGAAAAAACGATCCGTCATTCCGTGAAGACATATTTTCTGAGTATGCTCTCCAAATTTCAGGTCGATATGTTAATTACAGCGGTCAGGGGAATGTCAGCCATTTTTAAAAACGTGTTTTCGAGAAAAATGCGTTTAAAGTTTTGTAATGTGTTTACACAAATGTGTTTATAATTACCGCTAATCGGCAATGCCTGGTCCATAGAGGCATCCCTCCTCTTCTTCTAGCTGCTCATGTTGAGCCGCTAACATCTCCCGCTGCATTTCAAGGACAAAGTCTCCCTTAATTTCATTTCGAGGTCAACCCCTATTCTCGATGTACCTTTTACGGTTCCTTCTTCAAAACGAGGTTTTGATGCCTTTCCGGTAGTAAAAAGGCATAATAGAACGAAAATGTTCTTAATTTTATGAGGCGTTGAAAATTTCACGAAGTGCTAGGGCTCGCTGAGTGTAAATGAATTTTTTTTAGAGCTGAAATGGACGATTGCTGAAAATGTGACGAATATGTGTTCCAAACTGTGTATACAAACGTGGGTCTCGAGAGAATCGTATTCCCGTTCGAGGGTGAACGCCAAACCGGAAATGTCTATAGTAAGTAGTCACCGCGTAGATGAGCGATAGAATTACGAAAGATAGGTTTTCGGTGGGGGATCGGCGCCCCCGATAAATCGCGTAGCACGCGCACTCGTGACGGAACGACACATTGACCGGTGCGCGTGGAGGGCCCGCCGGATTCGTTCATAAATCTGCCGAGGGACTTTTCCCAAGTTTTATGGACGATAAAATTCCACGGTGATATAGTCGTGCTCCTTCGTTTCTCCTTCTGGTCTTTTTCTTCCATCTCGCCTTCTCCTCCCTGAGGGGATCGCGCTCTTACTTTCGCCCCCGATGCTCGCCAAAGTGACTCGGATAAACCGTGATATCTATATAATTATGACTGGTCCTTTTTCCTTTTTTTTTACTTCCCGCCCTTTACGCTTGAAGCACGTCATTGGAAGTTTTTTTTTCAGTTGGAATATCCATGCGATTTCTGCCGGTTAGACTCCTGATTTCCGAAGGGATTTTATCGACCTTTTTTCGAGTTTGCTAACGGTGGCTTGGCAGTCGTGCGAAGAAAAAGTCGAACCGGGAAAAATGGTTCGTTAGGATGAGATGAAATTTTCTTTCAATCTCGTTGCGCTAAACTTCTAATTTATATTTGATGGAATTATATATTTAGTTCAACTAACCAGCTGTTTCGATTAAGTTCCAAGGAAAACCGGATATTTGACAGTAACAATATTTAATCCGAGTGCGATAAACTTATTCATATCATCAATACATTTTTGCGCTCTTGGTGCGTGCGTAGACTAAATTTTTAAGGGGGGATTGTCTTTTTTTTCGCAAAATTTACCGCTTTTTGGGAATTTTTTTGTGAAGAAAGTATACAACGGAAAACTTGTGAAACTTGGCATATAGTTTTATTGATCTGTTTACTACATACAAAAATTTTTTCAAACAATTTCATCAAAAAATCCGCCTCCCACCCTCCTCGACGCGCGATGGTCCTTTTTTGATGGTGTGCACGATTACAGCCTTCACGTTCATCCTGCAACAAAAACCCAAAAAGCATTTTACTTTAGACACATATAGCTATCGTTCGATGAAGGGAAAAAAAATTGACGATTTGGTGACGATTTGAACTTGAAGTATCGATCTTTCGAAAAAAATTGATCGATTTTTTGTTATAAATAAAAAACTATTAAACGTATTGCTTTTTTGCTTCATCAAACGATAAAAGGATGTCAGCTGAGCATTCTGTCCAAATTTGAAGGCAATCGGTTGAATAGTTTTTGAGAAATCGTGCACACCAGTTGTGAAAAAGCTGTTTCGAGAAAAACGCGTTTAAGGGGGGATTTTTTTATGAAATTGTTTAAAAATTTTTTTGTATGTAGTAAACAGATCAATAAAACTATATGCCAAGTTTCACAAGTTTTCCGTTGTATACTTTCTTCACAAAAAAATTCCCAAAAAGCGGTAAATTTTGCGAAAAAAAAAGACAATCCCCCCTTAAACGTTGTTAAGGCCATGTATCACACGCTGCGGAATTTCCATGCGGTTACGACGGTATTGCAGAGTTTGCCGTTTCTGGCTACAAGCGGCCACAAACTACGGGATCGCCACCCGTGGGAAAACAGATGCACTAGATTTTCAGGATTGTCGATAATATTTTGAGCTTTGTTGGTACAATTTTACTAGTTTTATCTAAAAAAAACTTGAAATCTCAATTTATTCGCCATTTTTCCATCAAATTAGTTGAAACAACACTTGAAATGTATGTTTTTTTACTGTCTAGAGCCTAATGATCTTGGAGTGTGGATGAATTCGGTGCATCAGTTGGTAATCTACCATTGATCCTATGGTAACTACAATGTGTAAAGTTTTTTTTTTTTTTCAAAATTTGTAAACATGTCGACCGTCAGGCTCTTTTTGCACCAATATCGCAAGTACACGAGAAATTTCATGTCAATTGATTGTATCGTTTGGTCGAAATTACGGTTGAAAATTTCGAAGCGTTCGAAGGGTGTGACACATGGCTTCAAAATAAAACGGATCTAACACGACTGCCTAAAGTTCAAGTCAGTAACGGGATTTCTATGAAATATTGAAAAGTGTAGATATTGAGGTTATTCATTATACGAACCGAGCAGCATAGTGGTTCAGCTCCTAATGCGAGAACGAACTGTTTATATTAGATTCATATATACAGTGACTGAATCATTTAGTGGATGGCTCAGTGCTCCACATTTGGTTGGCTTGAATACATTATTTCCTCGAAGTTAACATTCAATGAAAATAATATTTGAAATAATGAGGTATTTTGAAAATATAACAATTTTTTCAACGCTAATAAACATTTTGGTAGACGTAAATAAAAATATAGTTGATGCGGAAAAAAATGGGCGAATTTGGTGTATTTAGTGGATGATTAGTCTCGGTCGCGCCTAACCGCCCTGTGAAATTTGACGGCGCATTATATCGCTCCGTCTCTCTCTAGACTTCGTGAGTGCGGCGCGTGTTAAGGAGTTTCGATACGAAAATCGAAATGGTTATGGACGATTGAAATTCATATCACCGGGAGGTTAATTTAGGATGCATTAACTGTCCAAAAATTAATCCGTTTCACCACATAGTTTCGGAGACTTTGAAGGTTCAAGTTGAATTTTGTTCGAGTATTATTAATGAACCAAGTGGAGAAATTGCTTTATTTTTTAAGACGATATTCATGACACTAATCGCAGTTTGTTCAGTTTTTTAAATTTAAATCGAAGCATTATTTTGAACCCTACAGCCTTATAACTAGTGTTTACCAAGTGTCACGTGCCATGAAGGTTCAACTTGAACCTTCATCCATTTGGCAATACACGTGGCACTTCGTAAACACTAGTTATAGGGCTGTAGGGGTTAAAATAATGCTTCGATTTGAATGAAAAAAAATGAACAAACTGCGATTAGTGTCAGGAATGTCTTGTTAAAAAATTAAGGGATTTCTCCACTTGGTTCACTAATAATACTCGAACAAAACTCAACTTGAACCTTCAAAATCTCCGAAACTATGTGGTGAAACGGATTAATTTTTGGACAGTTAATGCATCCTAAATCAATCTCTCGGTGATGTGAATTTCAATCGTTTACAACCATTTCGATTTTGGTATCGAAACTCCTTAAGGCGGCATATACATTTACAACGATAAAAAAATCTATTTCTTTGTTTTCTTCAAACGACGGAACCATATGTGTAGAATAGTTTCCCAAAGTTTCAAAGCGAAATTCGAAAAACTTCAAACGTTACAGCCCGTCAACGCTGTGCTTCATCGCTCGGATTCGGAGCGGGCGTGAACTTCAAACGCGTTTTTCTCAAAACTGCATTATCGAAATTGGCGTACAGGATTACTCAAAAACTTAAGCCGATTGAGTTGAAACTTGGTAGAAAAATTGATAATATTGGCACCTTCTACTTGACAAAAATTGTTTTTGAAAAATTGAAAAAAAAAAAACTTTTTTAACCTACATTCTACAGAAATGTTGCGTAAAATGTTATTTTTTTTGTACATGCGTGCCATTTTCTCATATTTGAATTTTCTTCATTTCAATTACCGTCATATAGAAACTATACATGTTGTAACTGAAAGAATGTTTGAACTTTTTTGCAAATCAAAGTGTGCGGGAAGCTAGATTGCACGCCGATGCGCAACCCCCGCGGTGACTTTTCTACAACACTCTGCCACAGCTCCGCCGTATTGGTGATAAATTAATTTAAAAAAATTGTTTCGTATACTTAAATATACTATTAAAGTATACCTAAAGTTTGATAATTGTAGAATAATTATTTCTTAGTTTAAAAAATCCCTCAATACTGCTTATTGTTTTCCTGTCTAAATGAATATCCCGCCTTAATGTCAAGAGTGCTGAAGAACAGCGGCAAATGTTGTACCTGGCGGCGAGCTTCCCTCCTTCCTTCATTATTTGTGCGAGCTCGATTATCGGAACTTCGGATTGTTTCGTGCGCGTTAATTTGTGTGGGACGCGGACTTTTTAACGAGTTTCGAAGTTTTTAAGAACCGCCCGCTCCCCTTCTTAATTCTCGGCCGACTCGGACTTCGCTCTTTTCGTCACTGCTCCGAACGCGCGAGCACAAACTTTGAGCTCTTTAGATTTGAATCGTCGAATCTAGCGAGAGGGAAAGAGGGAGAGAGTTCACTTGCCGAAAAGAAAAAAAAATGTATGAAGTCTCAAACGGTCTCGTGAATTTTGAGGTAAATGTCGGATGCGAGTGCCCAATTATTGTGGAAGTTGCGCGTGCCAAAGTTTAGCCCGCTGTATAGAACGTAAATTTGAACCTTTCTGTATTTCAGCCTTCTCTATAGAGGAATATTAATATCGAAGTTGATTCGAAGATCGCTTTAAAAATCGTGACTTTGGGGATGTCTCGGCCATTTGTAACACTCGGGCATAATAGGAGACCAAATATTTAGGGTTGTTGGCTTATCGGAGCTTTAATGAACTGCACGTATAGGGAAGGGATAAGTGTGAGGGTGAATATTGTAAAAGACCACAACGGCATAGGGTAAACCAACCGGTAGATGCACGAATCATACGAAACTGTAAAATTCAGATAGACTGTAAATGAAAAAAAAGGAAAAATAATTTTTCAATTTCTATAGCTACCAAAAGATTTTATTCCGATAGTAGAAAAATATATTCGAAGTAATTGCAACAAATAATATTCGAGGAATTGATCAATAAGCAGCGAAATTACTAAATCATCAGCGAATGGACGAAATTACCAGTGACGAGACCGCCAGTAAATGGACGTGTAGGGTAGATGAACGCTGTCAAGGATAACGATTTATTATTTATTTCTATTAAATACGAGATTTTGAGACCACTGGGTTGTACAAAAATTATAATATTCTTGTACATATGAGTATTATATTTGTTATTACGATTTTGTAGAAAACGGACAAAGCTTTTTTGTATTTTAACGTGAGATTCTCAAAAATCTACTAAACTTTGTTCCGCCAGATAAATAGAAAATTAAATTATGTCAAAATTTCAAAAACGAACGACATGATTTTATGATCTAATTTAATTAAACAAATATTGTCATCTCTGAACAGTAATTAATTTTTCAATTTTCAGCAGATGAGCTACATTTTTTACCCTGCTTTAACGGAGCTCATATGTCCATTCACTGGAAAGAGGTTAAAATATAGCACCGGTTAATAAACGTGTCTAATTCTGGCATATTGTTACGAATTTATTTTTGAATTTGCAAAAAATCGAATATTTATTCTATCACAAGTAATGAAAGTTATACTTACCCTCGAAACTCATGAAAACTATTGTTTTCGCCTTTAGAACACCTACTGTGCACAGCCGTATCGTATTGTAAGTTTCGCGGTGTACAAGTACCACAAAATAGAAAAATTCCATTTGGCGTCAAAATTCGATATTAAACTGAGAAAACGGTTTTAACGATACTTGTGATTTTTTTGGGCTAAATTACCTTTATTCGAGTTTTCGTCGACAATTCAAATTTTTTACTTACTTTAAATATAAATCATCTTTCGTCCATTCACTGGTCGGTTTACCCTACGAACAATAATTATGAGAGAAAAAATCCAAATACACTCAAACAATTCCCAATAAAACGGATTTTTTAACCGCCTTGAGTTTTTCTAAACTGGCGCTCCGTATTGCTATTTTATCTCCCTTGAATTTCAATTAAACTAATTTCGCGCTCGAATAACAAATAATCAATGCATCATTATTAATCAGCAAATTTTCATATCGCGGTAATAATAAATAGTTATTATCGTAAGTAGTCAAATTGCACTCGAATTATTGCTATTAATACCGTAGAATTAAATTATCGTCGGTATACACATGAAAACTTATATTTCTACGTTCAACGCGGTCCTATTTCCAATTGAACTGAACAATCGAGCATTTAGCCGAATAAACACGAAAATTGAAGTGCTGCGATGTGAGCGAATCTGTCCTGTTCCCGTCTGCTTCGAGTATTTTATCATTTGCTGCTAGAAATCCCCAAATCAATACTTAAAGATCAGAAAAACAGAAAAATACAAGCGTGCGATGAAGGTGCTCTTGACGGAGGTAGAATCGATAATTACTTACACTCCTTGTAGAAATTTGAGTCGGGAAAAAGTACTGCCCCTGATCAGTCTCCCCTAAATAATATCAGGCTCTGGTCGGGCATTCCACCCCATATAGGGTTGCCTGTCGTAACAAAAATGCCAGCATTCAGCCATTAAACGGTTTGCTGATAATCGGCCAATAATTCGTCGACCAGCATTGGGGTACTGTAAGCGGATGAACGGCTTGCCAGATCTATGCCAGCCATTCGTGGGCCGATACTATCGTACCGATAATATGGCGATCAGCATAGGGGTATCGTAGGCGGATGAACGGCTTGCCAGATCTATGCCAGCCATTGGTGGGCCAATACCATCGCATCGATAATATGGCGATCAGCATTGGGGTATCGTAGGCGGATGAACGGCTTGCCAGATCTATTCCAGCCATTGATGGTTTGTTTTTGGGCGTTTTGCAAATGCAGGTCGTTAAACTGTAACACGTAAAAACAAGGGATAAGGTTTCGAAAAGCATATCCCACTGACGAAGCTGACATTTTGCACCGACCTTCTTTTCAATATTTTAAGAGAACCTTTTAAAAGGATATTGGCGACTAGCAATAGTTTTCGATATATCGTATATTGAAAGTTATTTATTGTACTGCGCTTCTACTATATTAAATAAACCCAAACAAACCCATCTCACATGGCAAGTGATATGCACATACGGGCGAACACTGTTTGCCAGGAAACAGCTCGGCCGGAGGAGTGTGGGATATCTATCGGATATATAGATATACTCGTATGGCGTGAAATAATAAACATTACAATGCGATATATCGACAGCTATTGCTAATCTTCAAAAATCCGTTAACGGTTTCTCTTAGGATAATGAGAGGAAGTTCGGTGCAAAATTTCAGCTTGATCAGAGGCGTATGCTTTTCGGAACTTCACCCCAAACGAGCGAGTTATTTCTACAGCCCAAATGGACCAAAAGAATTGTCGGTAAACTTTAATGTCACGAATAAAATTATCGGCATAAAAGTAAGGGACGAACAAACGATGAATTCTGTAAGTGTTAGAATGGCTAAGTGGGTAAGGCGCTCGGCACTAGAACGAAAGGCGCAGGTTCGATCCCGATGAACGGTAAAAACTTGAACAATGCAATCAGCGTTTTTAATGCAATTATTCTATGTACATGGACATAAGTAAAGCATAAGAAAACAAAAAAGATACTACTAGAATTTTTATATTCATAATTTGTCAATTTTTTGTTTTTTATTTCCGGCAGCCATTGCTGGGCCAATATGGGCGTATGATAGTTGGCCAAGTCAACTTAGCAGCCATTCATGGTTCACCATTACCAACCATGCATGGTGCGGATCTGGCCTGTTTACATAGCCATTACCGCGCCATCGTTTGTTCTCTGGCAACCAGTCGTGGGCCATTACTGTGCCGATTGTAAAACCCTATTTGGGACCCTGGAATCGGTTTGCAGTGTCTAATGCTAGATCCCGATCGGCCATTCCCTTTCTGGGGCACTGAACAGGAACGGGCCGGAGAACAAGCGGTAAATGACCAGGAAAGTTGTTGGGAATGGATCAGGAAATAACCAGGAACAATCGAGGAAATTGAACATGACGTTGCAGCGTTTTTGGAATCCTTGAGGAGGTGGAATAAAGAGTGTATTCAATTAAGTATTTCGACAAGATATTGTTTTTTTGGTTATGTACTTGCTAACGTAGTATATGACTGTATACATACGCTTTCTCACATTTCCTGATAGCCAAAGAGACAGAAACACGTACACAGATCACTATCCGAGCGAAAAAGCCCTAGACTGCAAAGAGTCATTTCACACGTATCACAAAATCATGAGCGTAAGTGCACGCTGTAAGCATAGCACTTCTGTACGTGGTACAACTCACAGGACGAACTTTTATCCTCGTACGATGGTACCTTGCTTACGCGAAGCGCTTCGCTTGTAGCCACCTGGCGGATTGTTGGCGAAATACATTCAGGTAATGTCTTCCCGGCCAGAACATTGATATTTTCCGGCATGGGGCCAAGGCGTTGAAAAACCACGAATGGCCTACTTTACTTTTTTGCCTCATAACATAATTTGACTATCCTTTATGCTCAAGTCATTAGTGATCGTACTCCCGGTACTTCTGATAAACATTGTTATCCTCGTCGATTATCATTGATGAAATGAATGCTTGTAATGATGAATAGAATTACAACAGATGTATTAGTTCCATCCCAATCAATTATAAATATCTTTGATGAGGTAAAAAGCAAAGTAGCTTTTCTTTAGTTCTTAACCCTTTAACCGCCATTGTAGCAAATTTGCTACGTTCACTTTGACCCCGTCGGTAAAAGCATAAGGACGCTATAGCGGACAAGCTACTTCACAGTTCCATCAATCTATGCTAGATGCAGCTACAAATGCCGGGATAGCTTGAAATTCAAACGTAAACATATGAATTATGTTAATATGGCAACAATGTTGTCGTGAAAATTTACGACGCTTGCCTCAGTATTTGATCTGCTGCCCGGTTTTTGTCCAAAAAAGTAAGTAAATGGACATTCTTGAAATATTTTTTGGTAAAATTGTGTAAAGGAAGCTTGATTGGACGAACTAGGCTTCGAAGATTTTTGATTGAATTAGAATAATAGTTCGAACCGAGCGGGTGAAAATTTTAGTAGCAAATTTGCTACAATCCGAAAATACTACTTCCCAGGCCCTTATCGACAAAATTATGGTTGGATATTCATATTTAACCCTTTTTCAGCTATACTACCAGTTACTTATATTTAGTTACAGTTTTTGCATTTACTCATTTTCATTATTATTGCCAATTTTTATTTTCATTATTGTCATTACTGTTTATTCCCCCACTTTTATTCGCCTTGTTCGGTAATAGCCTAATTACCATTACAATCATAATTTTGCTTCGATTGCGTCAGGGTATAATGAACGAACAAGATATAATGAACAAAATCTTTCTCGCTTTTTTCCCCCTCCCTTTCTGCACCGAATACGAAAAGGTCTTCACATAGGCGCGTTATTTTTTACGCATTTCTGCATTCTCCCTCCATGAGACCTCGTCACACATGTATACATATCAAAGTCCGACAGAGAGTGTAGTGCACACTCAGAATCGAGAAGAGAAATCGAAGCCCGTTGAACGTTCTTGCGATCGAGGGATGCAGACGGAGGAGGCCAAATAAATTGTGCTAGAAAGAGGCAAAAGGAAACGCGAGCCAAATTTGCCTTCCCTCTATAGTTTCGTAGGCAGGCGATGAGCTTTTTGCTTCTTTTTCTTCGCTTTTCTTCCTCTTCAACCGCATCCCGCGTAATTGGTGCTGTGGCCAGCCATGAGCGGGCAGGGGAGACGATCACCCCTTGGCTGACTAAATATATACATATATACGTATATAGACATATATAGGTGCCCGAGAGATATATATTCCGAGCTTAATGAATACACGCGAAAAGAATAAGAGTAAGAAATAAATTTGTGGGAACGAGCCGACGAGGAAGGGCCCAATGGACCGTAAGGAATACATAATACAAGAAGACAGCCGTATGTATATATACGTCTTAACGGACAGCCTCACGGATATATATATATATACACTAGTGATTTTGAAGTCGCTTTTGAGGACCGTCCTCATGATGGCCCCTAGTCCCCGTACTCAACATTACAGAAACGCCCTCGCCTTCAAAAATAATCTTCAGTTGTACCGTAAAACGGGACTACTTTGAACAGGTTTTGGAAGTTTTTTGTAGCTCCCTTTTTTTTTAACATCCTAAATTCCAAGGTCTTTTGCTCCAATAGAACAATGTGTCCTTTGGCTATCAAATGTATAAGAAAGTCAAGCCCCACCACACCCCCACAATTTTAGATATACATTCTCAAAAGTGTCAAAGAAACCCCGAATGTGGGGTTTCTTTGGCAGAACATTGGAATGCAAATTATGCCAAAGGGTTATTTTGACATAATTTTGATAAAAAAAATCAATCTTCTATGCATTATACATGGAATTAAATGAAAAACAACGATTTTTCACAATAAAATTGTCATCTTTATTAAGGGAGGACGCTACTATGACATGCCGAAAAAGGTCGTTTTTACCGATTTTTTTTGTCTACTGGATTATTTATTTGGGATCGGAATAAAGGTTTGTTATTAAGCGTAAACTGAACTTATTTCGTGTAGATTTTTGTTTTTTTATATTTACAAGAAAAAAAAATATCTCCGAACCATGTTTTTGAAATCGTCATGCAGCAGAACTCGAACAATTTTCGTCGAATCGACGTGAAATTTTAACTGTAGCTTCTTGGATGGCTTTAACAGTCAAGTACGAGCGCTTTTTTCGATTAATTGAAAATTGTAAAAAAATATATCACTCTTAACATGAAAATTATGGTCGAAAAACCGAACTTTTCTCAAACTCGTCTCTATTCTTTTTAAAATTATTTTTTAATTTCCCCCGTACTTGACTGCTAAAATTAATATAATCAACGAAAATATTTCACTATTAGTTCCGGGACTAAATTTACGACAGTTCTACTGCGTGCCGCGCAGAGGGGCTACAATTACTCGTGCGCCACCATTTTGTATTCTTTTGACAAACAAGTTTATTTTCCATACTTCAATATATACAGGGTGTCACGCAACAGTATGCATAACCCGCAAATCTAAATGTTGCGGAACATTTGGGACACCTTATAAATTTGGGTACCTTATAAAACCTAAAAGTTGTTTTGACCAAGTATTTTAATCCTTTCTTTTAGAAAAATTCCAAAGAAAACGGTCGAAAATGGGCAGTTACAGTGGTGTCCTCCCTTAAGGGAACATTTTACACCAAAATATAAAGTACCTAGGGTACTATTATAGGCACTTAATCAGTTTTATAATTATCATTGAGATCGTAATCAACTTGAGCAACATTACAATCAACTTTAGCAACATTATCATAAACTTAAACAACAAATTGTTGTTCAAGTTTAAGGCCTTAGGCCGCAGTAACGGGTATAAAATCATGTGCGAATTTAACCATTTTTTTCGTATGAAAAAGTGATTCACTCATAAAATTAATTACACATCTATTTAGTATGGATATCAAGCTGTTAGAAAAAATATATTTTTTTTCGATGTACAAAATAGCCGTCTACTAATACTTTCTTTTGTTATCTTTTTTTAGGCGCACCGCGGCGTGACATTTAGCATCCACAATTTTTTACCTAGAACAAAAAACAAAAATTCTCGTCAATGTACATTAAAATACCTAAAGAAGTACGTACAAAATTTGAAAAATATTGTGTTATTAAAAACTTGTAGGTATTTGAACTTAAGAAATGAATTTTCAGTGAAAAATTTCGTTATAACTGCTCATAAACTGCTCATAAAATAAAAAGTTTTCGATTAATCAGAAATTCCGTACGTACTTCACTGCGAAATGCAATTACGAACATAACTTTTAAATTTGAAGTAAATCGAGTAAAAATTGTTGAAGTTGTTGGTCACGCCAATTGGAAAAAAGCTGTTTCGAGGAGTTTCGAGTGGTCGGCCATTTTGTACATCGAAAAAAAATATATATATTTTTTCTAACAGCTTGATATTCATACAAAGTAGATGTGTAATTAATTTTATGAGTGAATCACTTTTTCATACGAAAACAAATTGTTAAATTCACACATGATTTTCTACCCGTTACTGTGGCCTAAGGCCTTAATCCCCGCATTTAAGCCGTATTTTGGCGCTCTGTCAAAGTAGCCCCAAAAACTGTCAAAGTTACCCTGAATGTCAAAGTCGCCCCGTTTCACGGTACATAAGTATACTGAAACAAAGGTTCTTTCAAGTACCATGTGGATCCCAAAATCAACGCGGTTCCCCAGGTAGGGAATCAAAAGGCTGACGATGGAAACAAACTTGTGCGAGCCTTGTTTCACCGAGCCTGAGTGAGACAGACCTGGGCCAGGTTTCATTGCATCGTTTGGATCAGCCTGGAACCAAGACTGGCTGCTTAGCTTAAACTCAGGGTTATTTCAAGCTTTATTCAGCCAGTGAATTTTAAGGCTAAAAAATCAAGGCTGGATGCAGGCTTGTTTCAGGTTGTGATAAAATAAAATAAATTTTAAATAATATTTTTTCTGTACTTTTATGAAAAAAAAATTAGCAATAAATTTGTCGGGTGCGAAGGCACGAAAAACGAAAGCGAAGGAGGCAGCTCAGAACATTTAAACATATTCTCTTATCGATATTTATGAGGTACACAAAAAAGTTTTTTTTCTCGTCACATACACATTTCGTATATACTCACTCTCTGGGGTTTGCGTACACTCTGTGTATTACGAGGCCCATAAACAATAAATAAAATAAAGTATTGTGTTTAAAATATTTTATATATATTTTATAACAAATAATATCATGAATAATAAATATATATAATAAATAAAATGAATTTTTTACAAATTTATTAAATTTACCCCAATGTAGAAGATATAAAACTAAAAACAGGCCTCATATAGCCTCGAGAAGTGTTTGGGATAAGCTTGGTCATAAATGCTCGTGAAGGCTTCATTAAGGCTCGTTTTGAACCTTGTTGTGTCGTCGTTTAAGGCTTAGTACAGGCTTCTCTACCAGCCTTTGGTCAAGCCTGTGTGCAACAGCCTGAAACCGCGTTATCATTCAGGGGTTCAGCTAGGCCTGAAATCAGGCTGGTGCTCAGCCTGAATTAAAAAAATGTGAGCCTCGTTTCAGAGCTTGGCGAGGCCTTTTTTCATCGTCAATTCCTACCTGGGTCGTTGTGCAGAAAATTGTAAGGGTCGGCCTCAAAGCAGCCAGCAGAACCGATAGCCAAGATCAGATAGTCATATTAGAATCAAAAAGTCCTCCCCCGTTGGAATGTATACCCATAGATGCGTAGATAGATGGAAAGGTAAAGATTGAAGTCGTTGCGGGGGTTGAACGGGTCTGGAGAGGCCGGGTGGCAGGGCTGGGGGACGGAGACTATGAGAGCACAAACACGTAAGGGCGATAGCCCGACATCGCGGAAGCCCTCGAGCGAGGGATGGTGGAGCTGCAGGGTCGAAGGCCTTGTAACAGAAGTATCGAGTAGCCAAGTATGTGCCTGGGTGCGGGAGGGTGAATTGCCGTTCTCGGAGAAAAGCAGGGGCAGGGAGGCAAAGGGTAGGAGGTGCAGGTTCGCATTAAATCACTATGTTCGTTATTGCAGTGGCAGACGAGGACTCTCCACCGGGGGATTTCGCGAGGGGCGGCTGTGCGTTTGTCCGTCTGTCCGCCTGTCTGTGCGGCGTCGGGGATACATGCAGGCGTATCCTATACATCGGACGGCGCCCAATAGCATCGGGAGTACCGTCGGCAACGAGCGGAAGGAAAATCCCAACTCGGATAACCAAAAAGCTCCCTAATTTCCTACCCAACCTCTCCGTTCCTTTTTCTTCCCGTATCTCGCGACCGGAAGCGATGCTGCGAGCCAACGAGTCAGCTCCAAATGCATACGTATACGTATACGAATGTATACGTATATTTGTATATACGTATGAGCATGTATAAATACATGTGTAAACTTGTATAAATATGTATGCATGCGTATCGCGTGTGAAATTGTGCATACGCGACGAGGAAGCGAACGATAGTTGCAGGTACGTACACTCGAGTCCACATGTATGTATACAGAGTCACTAGAAATTAGAAACTCGAAAACAACTAATTGCAAAGCGTAATTGAGTAAATTCTCATCTAGAAATTGTATGAAAAAACATTTCGCGGTTAATGGGGAACATTTTGAAGGCGTTATTATAATAATAATAATAATTTGCTTTCGGAAATACTACGCTCATTATACGAATACCGAATACCGAATATTTCACAATTAACTGATTTTCGTCTATAATCAAGTGAAAATACATCCCAGTATACTGGTAAAATTTCAGGTCAAATTACCAAACTTTTAACGAAAAATGACGACTCTGAAAACCGTCTCATTCCTTTCACGAACCCGAATATTTCACAATTGACTGATTTTCGTCTATAATCAAGTAAAAATACATCCCAGTATACTGGTAAAATTTCAGGTCAAGTTAACGAACTTTTAACGTAAAATGACGACTCTGAAAATCGTCTCATTTATAAGGCACTTTATGGAGATGACATGCCGATCACATTTCTATCCAATAATTTATACACTAAATAACTCTAGATGCCTATAACTAAATAACGCGTGTCAAGAATTCTAAATATTCCGTAACGACAATGAAAACAGCGAGTTACCGAATGTTTAAAGAAAGTATTAACGATAAAACTAAGAAAAATGTGGCTCGCAGAAGAATTTTCGTAGCCGCGACTTTTCAGAGAAAATGTATGTACTAAATTTGCGCGAAACTTCTCAATCCGATTTATCATTGGGTATAATTGATTGAGAATTATTTTGATTAAGCGCTACTGTTATTTACCTAACTACTCATTATTTACCTAATTACTGATTACCTAACTACTCATCATTTACTTACTTTTATTTACCTAAATATACTGATTCAGAAGGGCTCTGCTTATGCCCCCCCACAAAATACGGCCCTCCGCGCAACGATACGTTAACCGTCTGGAACTTCTATAATTTTTTTCGTGTGCCAAGCTCATCCCATAGTTCTATAGGTTATACATTGGCATTAAAAGAAAATAAGTAGATGAGGGGTTTAAAAAATTTGGGTTCCTAGTTAAAGGTGATCCGGAAATTAAAGCTTAAGGTCGCCAGTTAAAAAGAGAAACCTAACGAATGGACATGTAGGTCTTGATAAAGTCGCCGAATTTTGTCTGTGACGTTTCGTTCAGTGTAAAATAAATATTTATAGGACTTTTAAGTGTCCAATTTCTAGTGACTTACCAGATATATACACAGGGTGAGGCACATGAAGTGTTACAGATCAATAGCACTCAAACTATTGATCATATCCAAAAATGTTTCAGACAAAAGTTTCAGTGTTCGAGAAGGCCGTCATACTGGACCACCCTATTTTTTTTAATCGGTGGAGGCGCTGACGCTACGTCAAGGTCAACTCCACTTTTTCAAATCGAATGGTACATTTTTTCTTCAACCATCTTGTGGAGCACCTCAGGCCGCATAAAAAGCATTAGGGGATCAAAGTCGTTCAAGGTCGTTCAAGGTCACCTATTAAAATGAAATCCAAAACTAAATATCTCGGATCCCTACAAAATATTTGGTAGTGATCCGAGATATTTAGATTTGTATCATCGACACTGATACTGACCTTGAATGACCTTGAATGACCTTGAATGACCTTGAATGACCTTGAATGACTTTGGCCCCCTATTGTTTTTATGTGCGGCTTGAGGTGCTCCACAAGATGGTTGAAGAAAAAATGTACCATTCCATTAAAAAAGTGGAGTTGACCTTGACGTGGCTTCAGCGCCTCCACCGATAAAAAAATAGGGTGGTTCAGTATGACGGCTTTCTCGAACACTGAAACTTTTGTCTGCAACATTTTCGGATATGATCAATATTTTGAGTGCTATTGCTCTGTAACACTTGATGTGCCTCATCCTGCATATATA
Organism: Ophion ellenae; assembly: GCA_963210295.1. Classification (NCBI taxonomy): domain Eukaryota; kingdom Metazoa; phylum Arthropoda; class Insecta; order Hymenoptera; family Ichneumonidae; genus Ophion; species Ophion ellenae. The sequence continues at coordinate 32,227,898 of OY723388.1, forward strand.
TACTACGCTGGACAAAATACAGTACGCGAGCTTTTGATTGTGCATTGTTCCGTGCGTACTTTAGTTTTGGCCGTACTGTATCCGTCCATATGCACGTATATATACATATATTTATGCATACATTTTACAGACACTGATTCACCTCTCGTTGATCCTGCTTCGCTCCTGTCGAACGAGTAAATGTTATACGCGTTCTTTTCATCGATCGTCGATCGAGATAGACAATAAAAGTGATTTCCGCATCCGTAACGGGAGGAAAGTTGAACGTGAGTGCGCGGAGATCGCATTTGGCGAGGGCAAAAGAAAAATTGCTTCAAAATAGCAAACGAGTGCGGGTGAGTTGCAAAAAAGAAAAAGAAAATTGGGTTCGGGCGAGGTGCCGAAGCAGCGGTAGGGCGCCAGCGGAATTACAGTTATCGCGCGAACTCTAAAGTGGCCGCGAAAAAGTGGGCTGAAATAAAAGTTGACGAAATTCATCGTCGATCGGTGTTAGTGATACGTTAGCTTCCATATATGTTCGTGTGCGTTTGCGCGCGCGAGTATATCGAGGCACATACGTCGATTGTGATCGGTCGTTGTAAAGAGTGCGCGAGCAGTGCCGTTTCCGCGTCTTCTCCTAAAGAGGAGCAAGGGAAAAAATTAATGTAGAAGAGAGAAAAAAAAAGAAAAGGAACGCGGGGCGATAGTAATCAACGCGCGTGGCTACCGCGTACGCGCGACTTGTATTCGCGAAGCGCGTCGTTCAAGCTGAAGTTGAAGTGATGCCGTGATGGGGCGCAACTCGAGTCTCTTCTTTCTAACCACCACGATCCTCGTGGGCACTCTACTCGTCGTCACCTCGTTGATCGAGAATGCCGCCGGCAACCGTAAGTGAATGCCCAGTTTATAGTCGTTCGCCGATATAATTACCTATGTTAATTAACCCAAGTCGAGGATGCAATTCATCACCGTCTAGCGCTGAGCTAGTAAAATTGTATTTCAAATCACCACCAGCTAGACGTTTTAGTCGATAATTATACAGCCCTGTAACGCTTTCGTCGTCTGGTGACTGGGTGCAGAACATTTAGTGGAGAGAAGATAAAAATATATTCCCCAGCTGTGTAATGTTTTTCGTCTAATCATGAAATTTAGTCTTTCCAAGTCACTAGACACGGGAAGCGTTAAAAAAAAGCTGGTTGATCGCTAACTAAAACGGCTATTCAGGGGTGATTCAGAAACATAGTCTTACTAGCTCACGGCTAGATGCCGAGACTTAAAATATGAAAAATTCTACCTTGCTAATGCCTAGCTGAACCTAGCCAACGGCTAACTAAAGTATGTAAGGATGAAATCTTTTTGACACATTATATATATATATATATATATATATATATATATATATATATATATATATATATATATCTATGTAAAAGGGTACTTATCGGTACCAAAATCGGCCCCCAACGTTACATACCGGGACATTTGTCACATACGGGGACGGACCCGGTACTTTTGTAGATAAAACGGATGATGTGGGGTCCGGTCCCAATTTTATTTAACGGTAATTATTAGGACCTTGCATATTGTGGATGAAAGGTGTTTATGGGGACCACGACCACGTAAAAGACATAGAGGCAAATGCACGAGCTCTGGGTGAAAACATAAGTGAATATAGGCAAATGCAGCATGGGGTACGCGAATGAAAATAAAATTTAAATATTGTTCACAGAAATCATAAAATGTATTGCTTTACTCGATAATTTGATGTTTGTATTGTTTACGGAACAGGAAAAAAAATCTCAAATACTATTAAATATACTGTTACGACCTTTAATTAAACAAAAAAAAAATTAGGATGGTACTGTTGAAATATGATAATTCACGGGAAAAAAGCGTCATAGTGGGCGTTTCAAAAAAGTATTTACTTGGACATTTAAAAAGGGCCCATTCCGGAGTGAAAAAAACACCGATAGTTGTGAAACATAAGCAATTTGTTCACAACAGCGGTTCGAAAAATTATGGGATCATCGTATAAACACCATATAAATTAAAAATATACGAAAAATATATATAAAAAAAATATTTAAAAATCGTTAATGAATCCAGTTTGTCCCCCACAGTCGACACAGATGAAAACTCTGTGCTTGTCGCAAATCCTAAAAGGTTTCATGGTTTTCCAGGTAGTATTGTAATGAGTTTTTAATTAAGTAGATGGACGTCGCAAAGAATTCGCATTTCGAAGTAATGCATATAAACTAGATAGAATTTTTTTACCGTTCTAATATTCATACTTACATTGCGTAGAGTGATCCCACGCAGAAAATGAAATACGAATTGTTACGTAAAAATATACGTACAGATCACATGGGGGTCAAAACGACCCAAGCGCCCGCCCAATTTTTTTCTGTATCGACTACCACAACCAAACTGCTGTTGCAAATCGTCCAACCCGAATCGGTACGTACAAAGGACCTCCAAAGCACCCTTACAAAGCAGACCAGCCTTCTTGGCCGCCTACAATTTGTAACACTTTTTGCTCAAAGTCGCGCGCGGGGTCCCCTGAACCCTATGCGGAAGGTTAACCGTATACTCACTTACTCGGTGCCTTTATGCGGCCTTCGTAATAACTAATTGTTAGTCAGCTTTGAAACTCGAACAATGGTCGGACTCTTACCAGTGTACTTTTAAGAGAGTGAAAGTATAGAATACGAGAATAATAATCAAATTTAAACATTGTCCGCGGAGATCAACATCAATTACCATAACATATTTTAAAAATTCATTACATTACTTGATAATTTAATGAATGGATTTTTATTCACTGAACAAAAAAATTAAGAATTATTCTCAAATGCCATATATTATACGGTTACGACTTTTTTTCATAATGTTGGTACACTACATTGACATAAGAAGAATTCAATACAGTACCCGAAACGAGGCACAAAACATTCATCGTGGGAAACAAAGTAGTAGATTAACATGAGATACAGAGTTTATTTCTTCGACTTTCTTTGGGACGCTTTATTCTTGAAGTACGTTTTATTTTTGAAATCGTCAAAATATTGATATTTTTATTCAATTAATGGCATTAATAAGCATAGGCAATAGGATGTACTTGTGAAAGAAACCCCGAATCGCGAACGCGAAGATTGTGGTCCTGATATGTACCTTTACATAGAAAACAGTTTGCCCGTGTACGTCCGCGTGTAATGGTATATGTCAGTACCGTTTCCGTTTCGTAATGGATAATATGAGGACCAAACGGGTTCTGGTCCTGAAATATACCTTTACGAAAAAGAATATTTTTATACTGTACGTCCGCATGTAATGGTATATGTCGGTACCGGCTGTATTTCCTACTGGATGATACAGGGTCCGGCGGATTATCGTGATTTGTGGTTCCAGTATGCACCTTTACGATAAATAATAGTTTCGACGTGTACATTTATGTGTAATGATACAAAACGGTACCATTCAAAATGTCGTATAGGTCAATATGGGGACATTGGAGTCTTTTCAAATGAGTGGTGCAACTTTGTACCATTCTACGTAGATATATTCATCGAAACCATTTTTTCTATAAAGGTGCATTTTGGGACCGCACATCCCACGAATATCCATTTTGTCCCCATATTACCCATTACAAAACTTCGGTGTACGAGTTTATTACAATACCATTACACGCGAACGTACGCAATTGAACTATTCTTTTCCCAGAAGGACGTTTCACGACCATAACCGACCCGATCGTTGGGCGAGCCCTGTAGCATGATTCTTCTGTGATTATGCATGCGATATGCTGTTATTATTTATCGATAACGAAAACTGTCGCTACCGAGTTATAACGAGTTACAGAATCACGCTACTGGTTCAATATATCGTTTCGGGGCTTAATATAATATTTGAACCCAACCTGTCTAATATTTTCCCTGGCATTAACAAGCCTTCAATGGATTTTTATTGAAAATAATCAGGGATCCACTTTGAACATTTCTTAATATGTCTGTGTAATTGAAATTAGGAAAATGTAAATTCGAATCATTCTTAAAATTAATGTATTATTAAGAGGTATGCAAAACCTTAGAGTTATTAAAACAGGTCGATTGTCAATTTTTCATTTCGTCTCGGGTTTGGGATGATAAGGTCGCTCTTTCGCACACAGATTTACATAATCTCGACATGTCACGGTTTTTTATTGCGAAATATATATAAACAACGTGATCATTGTTATTCAATCTCAGGGCTCCGCACGGCTCGGTCGCGTACGTGATTCCGGTAAGTGGATTGATCTAAAGTAAAAAACGGAAAAAAATACGTTTAGTACAAGGGTAAAGCTACAAATTCACCGGATACCTTTTCGAAATTTGAAAAATTGCATAAATTTCACTCTATTAAAATAAAAGGTCATAAAATATAAGGAAAGGTTATAAAATATGGCCAATCCAAATTTGAAGTAAATTGGACGATTAAATTTTGAGACATGACGTACGCCAAATTGCAAAGTGTACTTTCGAGATAAACGCAAGAGAGAAAAACGTATTAAATCCACTTTCTCGGTATACAACTTTCGTATAAATGTTTAGGTCTGTAAAGTCCGTTGCCAAATTCACATAGATAACCGTCTCGAGTCGCGTCCGCGCCCCGTCGTTTCTATATATTTTGGAAATTCGCGTCCGCGCCTCGTCCTCGCCTGACGTCTCTTCTGTGTGGCCTGCGCCTAACGCAACGGGGCGTTCTGACCTGCTCCACTAAAATCGTCATATCTCGGTCAATTTTTGTAACTTTCACAAAATATGTGAACCAAATCAAAGTCAAAACTCTACGCAATAAGACAATACAATGAACCAAAACTCGATTTTTTGAAATTCCAAGGTTATGCGTATTTATGAAACAAGCTCTGGATCTCGATCGTGCAAACTGTGGTCCTGATCTGCACCTCTGGGAGAAAATATAATTTGATACTGTACGACCACGTGTAATGGTATATATCGGTACCGTTCTCGTTTCGTAATGAATAATATGGGGACCGGCCGGGTTGCGGTCCTGAAATATACCTTTACGAAAAAGAATAGTTTGATGCTGTACGACTGCGTGTAATGGTATATGCCGGTACCGGTTCTAATCCCTAATGGATGATACGGGGACCAGGCAGATGATTGTATGATTTGTGGGTCCAGCATGCACCTTTGCGAGAAAGAATATTTCCGACGTGTACATCTACACGTAATGATACAAAACGGTACCATTGCAAATGTCGTATAGGTCAATGTGGGGACATTGGAATCTACTCGAATAACTGGTACGACTTTGTTACATTTCACGTCCATGTATTTATTGAAACCATTTTTTTCCTATAAAGGTGCATGTTGCTTACAGTTTGGGGTCTTGACGAGTGTTGTGGTTCTTGGCTTTGCAGTTTTAAGAAACTGCCAGCATAATTTTATTCAATCTTTATAATGTTTATCGAATATGTGTTTACCCTTTTAGCGAAGAGCTTATACATTTTCAAGACAGCGAGGGAAATACGTGAAAATGGAAAAACAAAATGAATTGTTTTCTTAAAAAGTTATGAAGCTTCTGATTTTTTAAATCTATAGACTTAATTGACAATAAAATGGCAAAAACGAAGAAAATAGTGATGCGTTTATTAGCGCACCAATTCCAAATATCCAGTTTTGAAACATTGACGGGGTGACAGCTATTTTTTTCACTTTTTTGGGATTTTATGTTGTTGATGAATGATTAAACGCACTATCTTTGAATTTTTACCATACATTTGTTAATATTTTTACAGTCTCTCAGAATGTTATCAAACAAAAATAACGAGTTGAATAGACTTTACACCATTTGGAAGACACTCATGTATAATAGAAAAAAATTGGTTGACGGCTGTCATGATTTCGGAAGTTTTGCTCATCTGAATTTAAAAATCAAACGGCATTTCAATTTGTAGAGCAGAGGCTATCGCCGGAACGAGAGTGAAGTTAAAATATCGAAAATGGCATTTTTGACACGGTTTTAAAAGTTTCAAGTTTCGTAATTTTTTTCGACTTTTTGAGCTTAAAAAACTATGGCAAATATCAGAAATATTCTAGTTCGGGTGAGCACTATAGGCTATACCATAAAACTATACTATACCATAAAAAATTGAGCTAAATTCGTTCAATAGTTTTTGAGATATCATGGAAGCCAATTAAAAAAATATGGTTTTGAGAAAAATGCGTTTAAAAGTCCATTTACGATTTACACAAAAAAAAATGTTGTTGTAATGTTGTACTAATGTTGCCATTCGTCTGCTATGTCGGGTCTATGTTGACGGCTTGTCAACTATTTTACTTAGGTAGGACAGTGCTCCTAACTAGTTTAGCATAAATCCACTCATTTTCTTGCAATATTCCTGGACCCACCAAGTAACAGTACGTAAAAAAATTGAGGTCCTACTATTAACCGTTTTACATATAAACTATAAAATCGCTTATATCACTCCTATTGGGATATACATGTCAATTTGGATACTTTTGTACACTTATAAATGCTATTGTAAAGCTATGTACATGGTTGTTACAATATGTACATTCGGTCCCGTCAAGTACCCCTTTACATAGATATATATATATATATATATATATATATATATATCATTGCCCAATTTTACAATTTTCTTTGTTATCTGCTCATTATGGCTTTGATATTTACGCTCTAGATAAATTAATTAATTCATTTGAAAATATATATTTTTTAAACGCTTACTTGTGACGTGGTTTCGATTCCGGGACGTCTAGGTTAGTCCAGAAAAAATAGACTTTTGCAAAACAAAAATCCTAATAATCGATTTTTCAATTGTAATATGTTAAGGGGTGGTCCCGAAGTATAAATTAAAGTTTTCGTCTGGGGGGGGGGGGGGGGGGGAGGCGCTATCTTGAAAAACGCGTTCTTGCAAATATCTCATAAACGGTGCATCGTACGATAAAAATAATAAGAACCTTTTGGTGGGAAATTATATTTTTTATAACTTTTATTTCAATCTTTTTTCTCTATAGTTCATATGCTTTGATATATGGTTAGTTGAACAATTTCAATTGTTGTTTTTGCCAAATATCTTGATAATGGTTGGAGATGCAGAAACAATAATGGAGATCAAACTTGTAGAGCATGAAATTCTCTACAAATTTCAGTAAAAACTTTTTCCCGTAGAATGAATAGTTAGTGAGATGCAGTGCGTTGAATTCTAAAACTAGGACGCATACCACAGGGAATGGAGACGCGAAAGCTCTCCAAAAATGCATATCGCAACACCCTGCGTTCTTATATATATTTTAACAATACATATAATAAGAGTACAAGATTTTTAGCATTATCGTGGATACATCAACTTGCATGTTATACGAGTCTTTCACGTAGACATGCTCATAAAGAGACGCGACAGTATTGGCGAGGACTGTCTATACATACAAACCAGTACCGTGACTGACTGCCTGATATATGGACAACGCACAGCCTAAACCGCTAAAATAGAAACATCAAATTTGGAAGATATGTTTCTTAGAAGGTGTATAGGTGCACTAAGACATGTTTTTTCCGAAAATAATTTTCGTAGGGGTTGAAATGGGGTGTAAAAGTTTGTTTGAAAAAATGTATTTCTTGCGTGTATCGACGCGGGCGGAAGGTAGTTGGTATATGCAGTGGCGGGCAAACGTTTCGGGTCACCCTACTTTTTTGAGTAAAGTGATAAAATATTTCATACCTGAACGCGTTAATCATTTCAAAATTTTAAGAGCGCCATGATATGTATAATAACTTGATATATTATTTTTTTTTATGACGTATTTTTTATGTACAGCGTTGAACGAGTTTCGTCGGTGCGGAAAAGTATCGGGTCACCCCTCGTCCGGCTTCGTACGCAGAGTTTGTTTGCATTTTCTTTTGTACTAGTTTCAAAACACGCACGACGATGAAAAATCAGTATTATTTCTGATGGCGAATCACGATGGCGAAACACACAAATATTGAGGTCCGTCAAATCGTGTTAAAACTTTCCACAGAAGGAAAGAGTTCTCCTGATATTGCGACTACTCTATCCATTGGAAAAAGCACGGTGAATCGAATTATTCGTAAATATAAATTCACAAATGCGTTGTGTGACAAAATTCGAAGTGGTAGACCGCGAAAAACTACGAAATACGTTCAAAAAATTATAAAAAGGAAGTACGTTATAGATCCACGAAAAACTGCAGCAAGCATTTCGAGAGAATTACGTAGTGAAAATTATGCTGGCATTAGTCGGCGTAGAGTATCTCGACGCCTGAGGGCATTGGTGTAAAAAAACCATTCATCGGTAACAAGAATTAAAAGGTCAGATTGAATTTTGCAAATAAATATCTGCATTGGGCAAGATCAGATTGGCAGAAAGCGTTTTTTTCGATGAACCCAACTACTAATTATTCGGAAGTGATGGTCGGAAGTACGTGAGACGTCCAACAGGTACCAGATTCAACGTAAGGTATCGAATTCCTACTGCAAAACGCGGCGGCGGGCACATTAAAGTTGCAGAGCATTTTCCGACGACGGCGTTTGTCCGCTGGTCAAAATTCAAGGCAATACGGACCCTGAAATGTACAGAAATATATTTCAAGACCACATGCTCCCATCTGCAATGAAAAAGATGCCGCGTGGTTGGGTTTTTCAACACGATAACGACCCCAAACCTGCCTTGCGTCTTGTAAAAGATTTTCTTCAAAGACGAAATGTACGCTTTCTCGACTGGCCATTGCAATCATCGGACTTCAATCCGATTGAGCATTGTGTGGCAAGATCGCGTTGGAACAAAAAATCACCCCAATAAGCCGGAATTGTGGAATCATTTGCTACATGAGTGGGAAAACATACCAAGAGTACAGATCTCACAATAAATAGCTAGTAAGGGTATGGCAACAAAGTACTGAGTCAAGTGAAGAAGGCCGAATCTCGTTTTGTTATTTAAAAAAAATGTTATGTTCTTCACTTAATGGTATGTGGTTCAATACTTTTGTGCACTCGTTGGATAAAAAGTGATGGACGATCAAATATTTAAGAACAATATCTATTTATATAATTAATTGTTTTCAAATATAAGTGAATACATGTTGTCATAACTCATTTATCCCCCCCCCCCCCCAGTCGAATTTCAATGCAATATGCCTAAAAAATAGGATGGTCCAAAACTTTTGCACGCAAATGTATACGGTCATGCAAGGGGACTTTACGGGTTGGGAAATAAAGTTCGGGATGAGGCTTCGTGTGGTAGTAGTGCCCTAAGGTATTAAGGGGTTAGGCCACTCTAGAGGACGAAAAAATTGGCTTTTTGGACATTTTTTTTAGAAAAACTACAAAATAAATCGAGATTACAAAAAAGGGGGTTTATCATACATATCAGTGACTGTATACAATAATTTTATTGAAGCGATGAATTTCAAAATGGCGGCTGTGTAGCGTTTATCTCAAAACTGCATTTTCTAAGTTGGCCGGAAACATAACTCTGACAATTATCAACCGATTCACTTAAATGTTGAATATATATTGAAGAATACATTGTCTATGGAAGTACGTAGGATTTTTTAAAAATATTGCACAGTTTATTTGTTATTAACAATCATCTGGCGATTTTTTAGGCAAATTTCTCACTATCCACAAATTTGCCTAAAACATCGTCGGCCTCTAGAGCGGCCTAAGGTCTTAATATGCTCAAGTTTTGAGGCGCACTAGGCATGCTGTTCCGTGAAAAAGCCCGTTAAAAATCGCATAACAACTTATGTACGGAAAAGTATTCAGCGTCAGCAAGCGGCTCGGTGGCCGAGGCGGTAGCGGTTTAAGCCCCGTCTGTTGCACTTTTTTCATGCATTTTTAAATGAAATTAGGTACGATGTAGTGCCTACATGGTATTTTTCTCGTAAGGCGACATCTATAATTATTGTCGACTGGGTAGCGATTAGCCAAGTGCATAACCCCAGTTATCTAGTGTTGGCTAGGTCATGGCGAGATACCCACATGAGGGTATTTTTTTATTCGCAACGCCATCTGTAATTCAAATAGCTGAGTTAGCCATGAGCCAATCGCTCGATGGGAGTACTTGTAGTCACATAACCTTACTTTGTCATTTGTGACCATCATTGGCTAGCCAGGTACGACGAATTCGAGTGGGCAGTGACCCACCGAGGGCTGCATTACAAAGCAATTAGAATATTACTAGCTCGTTGCTAGGCAGCCTTCAGTCCGATTAGTACAGTAAATCTGTTATTTTGTCGGAAAAACATGACTCAGTCTATTTTATCTCATGAATCGTTAGTGGAGCATGTGAATAGCTGGAAACCAAGTTTTCGGGACCCCCCTCTTTGCGGGTTTTTGGAAAACTCAAAGAGTTTTTAGATTCGATTTTCCGGGAGAACGGTAGGTCGTAGAGAAACAAATTTCAAACGAAAATGGAAGAGGACTCTACAATCTACAAATCATCTCATGTAGCCGCTGCGCTGCGACCAAAAATGCACGAAATAGAGGGCGCCAAAGTTGCCTAAAATCAGTTTTTTTCCTTTTTCATCCCGGAAAAAAATATTTTCACCGTCGGCTGAATTACAAAAGTCTAGAGCAGGAAAAAGCCTTAAAAAACTGTCTAAAGGTTTTTTTTTTCATACGACGCACCTTTTTCGAGATACGGCGCCTTGAATTTCTAATTTCGGATTATATTCTTGAGGAGTACAGCGAACCTGTCTTTTTTCAGTAAAACAAAATATTCGCAGCTGTTTTCTCTACGACCTACCGTTCTCACAAAAAATCGAATCCAAAAAGTTTTTGAGTTTTACTAAAACGCAAAGGGGGGGTCGACTTTTTGGTTTTAGGCTGTTCAAGTGCCCCGGTAACGATTTATAAGATGAAATGGCTGCGGATATTTTGTTTTGCTGAAAGAAAGACAGATTCGCTGTACTCCTCAAGAATATAATCCGAAATTAGCAATTCAAGGCGCCGTATCTCGAAAAAGGTGCGTCGTATGAAGAAAAAACCTTTCGACAGTTTTTAAAGGTTTTTTTCTGTTCTAGAATTTTGCAATTCAGCCGACGGTAAAAATATTTTTGTAGGGGTGAAAAAGGGAAAAAGCTGTTATTTGGGAACTTTGACTCCCTCTATTTCGTGCATTTTTGGTCGCAGCGCAACGACTACATAAGATGATCTGTAGATTAACGAGTCCTCTACACTTTTTGTTTGAAATTTTTTTCTCTACAACCTACCGTTTTCCCGGAAAATCGAATCCAAAAACTTTTTGAGTTTTCCAAAAACCCCCAAAGGGGGGCCGGAGTCCCGAAGACTTGGTTTCCAGCTATTCACATGCTGCACTAACGATTCATGAGATAAAATAGGCTGTCATTTTTTTCCTCAAAACCTCTCTTTCCGTGACAGATTTACTGTACTACTTCGTACGAGCTCAATTGGGTGAGCAAGTCACTAGTACGTAACTCGGACAGGCTAGCTTAATTTCTCCTCAGGAATATACGAAATATAAAACAAACAGAAACTGTGGGCAGAGATCGGTACCGTTTCTAACGATTTTCGCCACTGCGATATACGTTGATATCTATGGTGTAATATATATGATACATAATACATAAAAATATATTAGGTGGTTGCATCTAAAACCGCCCACTGGCTATGGGTAGCGTTGGGTACACTATTTTTTCGAATTAAAAGTTGGCAAACACATCATAGGTTCATAGAGTCCCGCTAAAACGCAACAGGTAAAATTTGTGCAACGCGTTAACTTCATCTGTTGTGATTGTGTTTACTATAGCAAGTTTTGTTCAAAATAAGTCACATTTGTGGGAAGTCATGCTCCTTTATTTCCTAGCAGAGAAATCGACCGCGGAAACCACCCAAAAGGAGGGCGTCGTGTATTGCAAACCGACGAAAACCACCACCATCGTTATTGACTGCGATTGATGCGTTTGAAGCCAGCTCTGCACGAGAAGAGTCCATAATGGGAGAATCGCAATGAGAAGTTTATTCTGCAGCGTAACCGCGCCAGGCCGCATATAGGTTAACCGTTAAGGAAGTACTTAGAATCAGAGAGTAAGAAAATCCTACCGCACCCGCTGTATTCTCCAGAGATCGCTTCCTCCGATTACCATTTGTTCCGGTCTATGCCGTCAGCGGTTACGGCTTCGCACTTCACCGCGTATGAAGAAGTTTAAAAATGGTTAGGTGACTGGATTGCCCCCAAAGAACCCGAATTCTTCCCGCGCGGAATCCGATTGTTGTTCGAAAGTCTTGCCAATGTTATCTGTTCCTATGGGCATACCTTGAATAAACCAGTTCGTCGATTTTCTACTCAACCACTATCTTTTCTTTTGGTTAAAAATGGGCGGTTTCATATGCAACTAGGTCATCTATCTAGACATATATATATATATATATATATATATATATATATATATATATATATATATATATATATATATATATTGTGATGTGATTCTTCGAAACCCGTCACTAAGAAAACCTACGTGTTAGGATTTTTGCGTTTTACCTCGAGTTATCGCCGTTGCAAATGTGTTAGGACCTTCGCTCCGTGTTGCGTTTTGTGTTTTATTATCTTTCGTTTAAGATTCGTTTAGGTTGCTTTGCTGAACTCGGTCAAGCGGCGTGTCACTCAACGAACCGAGCAATTCGGCCAAGGGAAGCGCCAAACGAGGCCTCTCTGGGAATCGATGCACGCCCATTTGCCATGCTGGCACCCCACGGGTAAGGTGCATCGTGCTAGAGAGCGGGTAGGTTGAGTTACGGGCCAAGGCCGGGGCCCTTTGTGCCGCGTTTAGATTCGGAGATGCGGCTGCTTCCGCACGACGAGCCAGGGAATGAGATTCCAGAGGGTCTCTGTGCTACCGTCAAAGAAAACTACCCGTTTCGGCTACCGTTTTGATTGCAAGGTAACTCGGGCAGAGATGATCGCTCTGAAAAGAATTTTTGATTTTAATAAATTTCAGCTGCCATGATTTAGGATATAAAGTGCTCATGGGAACCATCGTTTAGCATGTTTTGATCCCGCGCTTTAACGGGTTAGGCCACTCTAGAGGCCGATCAAATAGGCTTTTTGGGGATTTTTTTTTTATAGAAAAACTACAAAATAAATCGAGATTACAAAAAAAGGTGTTTATCTTACTTATCAGTGACTGTATACATTAATTTTTTTTGAAGCGATTAATTTCAAAATGGCGGCTGTGCAGCGTTTATTTAAAAAATGCATGTTTTAAATTGGCCGGAAACATAACTCAGACAATTTTCAACCGAGTCACTTGAAATTTTGAATATATCTTGAAAAATACATTGTCTTGGAAATGTCTATGCATTGGAAATGCATAGTTCATTTGTTATTAACAATTATCTGATTTATCTTTTCAATTTCCAAAAATTTGTCTAAAAAATCGTCAGATCATTGTTAATAACAAATTCACTATGCAATATTTAAAAAAATCCTACGTACTTCCATAGACAATTTATTTTTCAAGATATATTCAACATTTCAAATGAATCGGTTGAAAATTGTCTGAGTTATGTTTCCGGCCAAATTAAAAAATGCAGTTTTGAGATGAACGCTGCACAGCCGCCATTTTGAAATTAATCGCTTAAAAAAATATTGTATACAGTCACTGGTATGTATGATAAACACCCCTTTTTGTAATCTCGATTTATTTTGTAGTTTTTCTGAAGAAAAAAAACCCCAAGTCCTATTTTTTCGGCCTCTAGAGTGGCCTAAGGCCTTAAATAAGGAATAACCTGCTCCAGCGCTATAAAACAGGCATTAATTGATTTTGTCTTGTTCTCGTTTCGGCCATTGGTCCTTTTTGTTTGTTTTGGACGCTAGTGATTGTGATCAGTAATGATTCCGGTGCTATGCGAAGTGGCAGATTCTCTAGCAAGTGGATGGATTACTGTAGAAGTTCTCGAGATTTGAGAATTCCTGTCACCATATGTGGATATATATGTAACGTTCGACCGTAGCTTCACTGCCTCGCCTTGACCGTGGGGTCCTCTCCCTCTCTCTCCTTTTCTCGAATTTTTCAAATCGCGGGTCCTTGTGACGTTGGCCGGTGCTCGACGACTCACGGGCGTGGCGGTGCGTATGTGCGTGACAGATGAACCCTCCTCTCTACCTGAGGGCCATGCCGAGTAGGTGGGCGACGAAGGACTCTAAGAGGGAAGGCTGGGCGGTGTAGCTGTTCTGGGCGAGAGAGGCTTGAGGGGCACGATTTCAGCGCGATGAGGGGTTCATGCCAGCGTGGTGGCGGCGGCACTTCGGGGAGATGACTGCTGCACCCGGGGATGCGGCAGATGGTCTTCTCGAGCTGGGCATCTTCGATGTGAAAAAATGTGGAGGTGAGGGGATCCGCGACGATACAAAAACAGGGAGGACCATATCTCGGGATCGGGTTTGGAGCTGCTGTCGTCGGACTCCAGAGGACAGTGTCGGATGTTGGCTCCAGGTTCCTTCACAGTGGCTCATCGAAGGCTGGGCTTCACTTAATTACAATGCTGGCAGGCCTCGTGGGGTCTTACGCATGCGAGACTTACCAGGTGTAGAAGTATGAAATCAAATTTTTTTTGTAAAAATTACGTCTGTTTGAGAACGATAAAAAATATTTTTTTCAAAATAATCTCCATTGCTATTTATATATTTTTCCCACCTCTCCGGCAGTTTATGAATGCCACGCCAAAAAAACAGTTCTTCTTTTGAAGCGAACCAGTTGTCGAGCCATTTTCGTACATTTTCGTACGAATTGAAGCGTTATTTAACGAGAGCCCGTCTCACTGATGCGAATAGATGATAATCGGACGGAGTCAAGTCTGGAGAATGAGCCGCATGCGCTAGTATTTCCCAACCGAACGCCTCGATCGTTTCCCTGACCCGTTTTGCTGTGTGTGATGGAGCATTATCATGGAGGAAAATGACTTTGTGTTGCCTTTTCCCATATTTCGGCCTTTCAAACGAATGGAGACGGCTTTCTGCGTCACATTCAAAACATCCGCGAATTCTTGTCGACTTTGAGTATCATCTTCATCCAATAAGGCTTGCAATTCGTTGTCTGCGAACTTCTTCGGTGGTTTCCCACGCTCTTCGTTTCTCACGTCAAAATCACCACTTTTGAATTTTTTGAACCACTCGAAACACTGTGTTTTACCAAGAGCATGTTCACCGCAAGCTTCGACAAGCATTCGATGCGATACTGCAGCAGTTTTCTTCAAATGATAGCAGAATACCAATGCTGTCCGCAAATCGTAGTTCGTAGGCACAAAACTCGACATGTTTAAGGTTATAGAAAAATATACCGGTGTAGGGAACTTGGGTTGTTGTGTGTTGAACATCTTCGTCAGCTGTTAGAGGGAGATGATGGCGCTGCAGAAGCGGTCTTACAGTCCCTAAACTGATGGCTGGCACCATCTATAGGGAAATTCCGATTTCATACTTCTACACCTGGTATATACGGTATTAGTAATGATAATAGTCGAAATGGTCAAGTACGCAAAATTAATACGGGACGGGGGTTAGTTTAGTACGCTGGAGAAAGGGGCATGCTAAGGGCACCGAGCAAGCGGTGAACTGTGACGCCGCGTCACAATATATATAGATGTATATATT
This sequence comes from Ophion ellenae, assembly GCA_963210295.1. Taxonomy (NCBI): domain Eukaryota; kingdom Metazoa; phylum Arthropoda; class Insecta; order Hymenoptera; family Ichneumonidae; genus Ophion; species Ophion ellenae. The sequence continues at coordinate 32,243,535 of OY723388.1, forward strand.
TGTCATGCGTGAACATTTCGATATAAAAGGGACCGAGAATATCCGTGGTCGCGACCCCGATTTACACGCTTCAGAAATATCACAGCTGTTACATATAGTATTTTCTCCTTGTACTTTACGCACACGCAGAGTCCTCGAACATCGCATTACATCGTTTCGCGTCGTTGCTCGCTCACATGACATATAGAAGCAGTCACTTTGAGCGATGTGCCCCATACTACGTTACGATGAATAGAGTACGCCGAAAAAAGGAGAAAAATAGAGGGTTTTCCCCCGTACCGTTGTACGGTACCGTGGTGACGACGAATATAATTTGTAACGAAATTTTGTATTTCCCTTGTGCTTAGCTGTGGCAAGGGCTAAAGGGCGAAAAAAGAGAAGTGGACGAGGGCTCTTTCGACAAAGATTTCGTAAGCGTAAAAGGCTTTTTCAACGTGCGCGTACAGGCTGCTCGGAAAATTGGGGAGGGGGGAGGGCAGAGGTTGAGCGAGGAAGGAAAACAATGGAGGTGGAGTTTTTAGATCGGGGTACGAATCGTTGGTACAATAAACACTACACTCAGAAAAAAAGATTTATTAAGGACAAAGAAGTTTGTCTCCCGGCGAATAAGTTTTCTTATTCGTATGTCGGCCTACTACGATTCTATTAACGGCTAAGACATTTTTTTATTTAAGTTTATGTTTAAGATTTACTAAGAATTTTTCTTAACATCTGATAGGATATATAAGTTAGAAGAAATGTGTCTTTTATATCCGACAAATAGAGTTTTTCTTGACATCTAATAGGATTCTTCATAATCCCCCAGCTGGTTTTTTTTTCGAGGAATTGTGTCATTTCCTCCGTCATTATTTTCTGACTTGAACGTTTTTTTCACACTTTATATTCTTACTTACACTTAAATCATTCCTCACTTTCGAGTTTCTCACTTCCGAAACGCAACACTGGCACTTGTGCCAAAAGCATTGGCATAGGAAGAAGCTACATGGCAAAGTGCGCATGCGCGCATTAGTATCATAGTCGCGATATTAGGTTTTCGTGATTGGAAAGTAGTATTTATTCGATTCGAGGAAATATTTATTCAAATTTTCTATTTTCAATATGGCTTTTAATTGATGTGAAAAATCGGCACGTAAAAAAAACATATTTAGTGACGCCGAATAAATGATGTAGTTACAATCACATAAAAACTGTCTCCATACGAGTAAACATTTATTAATTGCTAATAAATTATGTTTTAATGTGCCAATTTATTAGAACATAATAAATCTTTTGTCTGAGTGTATCGAACAGTTCATCGGATGATAATTTGAAATTGTTACAATAATACCAGCATATCTGGGTGTGTGCGTGTGCGTCGATGACTCGGCGATCGTAACCGCAAGTTATGGCCTCGAAGAAAGTAACCCGCCGCGAGTACGGGGCCGAAGCAACTCCGTTTAACGGCCTCATTGCGCTTCACGTGCGGTACTATTTCTATCGCAGCTTATTGCCGACTCAAAAAACGTAACTCCGTTGACCTGAAAAATCATAACTCCGTTACTATGATATCCTCGACGTGTACTGATAAACGGTGGCGGCAGCTGTGGATCGGAGTTGGTACTCGAATCTAGCAGAGATATTCAGGTGTTCTGCTTCTCGTGACTCTATGTAGGTGTCTAGGTTGGGGGGGGGGGGTTCACTCTCCAGTCGTATACATTATTTATTTGAAAAGTACGAATATTTTTATTTTAATATAAGGTTCATGCATGGAGGTTATGTGTGGAACACAATATCCGATAAAAGGCCGCCTCGTCCGTATTTGTAAACGTTCACTCTTTTGACGAAATTTCCTATAACGGTTTGGCATAATTGCGGACTAATTTTACTAATGGTGCGTCCAATTGCTTCCTCGAGCTCCGGAATGGTCTGTGGATCATTGGCATACACTGTTCCTTTCAGAAAACCCCAAAGAAAGAAGTCGTCAATGGCGTCAAATCGCACGATATTGGTGGCCAATTCACATGGCCGCAGCGCGAGATAACACGACCATGAATCTTCGTATGAAATAACTGCATTGTTTCACCCGCAGTGTGGCAGGTTGGACCATCTTGTTGAAAGAATATGTCTTCCAACTCCATGCCATCCATGCCATTTATCGTGTCGCGATCCGCGAACAGTTTCGCGTGTTCTAAAATATTGACAATACGCGCATAGGTTGTAGGAGACATATGCGCAGCACGTGGGCAGAACTGTAGGGTCCCATGTAGGTTTCGCCAATCGAGCCGTAACGGCCAATACTTGGACCAATGTTGGCGGGGCGATGATCGATTACCCCATTGTACGCCAATGCTTGGCTAAGTATTGACTAGCCAACCTTGGTTTGCCGATACGAGGCCAATATTCGGCCAAATATAGACTCGCTAATCATTGGCTTATCGATACGAGGCCGATGTTTGGCGAAGTATAGACTCGCCAATTATTGGTTTGCCGATACGCGGCCAATGTTCGGCCAAACATAGACTCGCTAATCATTGGTTTATCGATACGAGGACGATGTTTGGCGAAGTATAGAATGGCCAATCATTGGCTTGCCAATACGAGGCCAATTTTATGCCGAGTAACGCATGATCGAACCGCAATTCGTATATTGATTCATTGTTTCGCGTCGAAGTAATTGAGAAACGAGATAAATACTTTTTACGAGTCCATTGGACATTATTCTTAACAAATATACTACCAAATCAATGCACTCATTGTTGGCCGATTCTCGAACGAGCTCATACGCGATACTCTGCTGATTTTTATGAACCATCCTACACTGACAGAAAAATTCTATTAATATTAACTAACCGCGTCTATTTATTTATTTGAATTAACTAGATTTTTCGTGAAATCAAATTGTTCCTATTGCATCCCATTATTGGAATTATTCGTTTTCAATATATTTATTTATTCAAATTAAACTTGAACTAATGATCTGTCTTAATTGCAACACACATATTAAAGGGTTGTGGGGGTAGAGAGGGTGGAGAGAGAAATTATATATATATATATATATATATATATATATATATATATATATAGGTTGGGTTTGACAATTCTATAACATGTCATTCGATAACACTCTCTAATTATCACAATGATATTAACTAATTGATATAGTTTATGTGATACAAATAATGAGGAGAATCCATTTGGTCTCTTATGTCATATGTGCGATTCAAATGTTACAAGCACTCGGTAGCATAGGGGCAGCGTGCTTGGCTATGAGTAGGTAGGTTCAAGGTTCGAGTCCCATATAGGTGAAATATCTTCTTCGAACTAATCATTTCGAAAGACCAGGTAATGACGAATTACAATACAAAAATAATTCATTTTTTTTGGCAGTGCAGGACCAATTTTGGTGATCTATATCGGGTCACAATTATCCGCCAAGACTCGGTCGATAATCGGGCCAAGCTCGAGTGCCAATGATGGCAATCTTCACGGGGACTTATTGTTGGCCGATTCTCGAATGAACTCCTACGCGATGCTCGGCCGATTCTCATAAGCCATTCTAGGGCCAATATTGATTGCGAATATTGGGCCGCTCTTATCATCCGAGGCTCGGTCGATGATCGGGCCAAGCTCGAGTGCCAATGTTGGCAAGCTCGGCGTCGAGCATCGGCCAATCGTTGGCCATTACCGATCACCCTACATGGGGTTCTCACCGTGTATTTTTTATGGTACTACAGCATAATGAGGAAAACTTGGGATTAGCGTATTCGAGGCAGCAAACGAAGGCCTCGGCTTATCACTTTATTACTAGTTAAGGGGTCAGCGTTCACACATGCCAGTGTGAACGCTGAAAATTTGTGTGATTTTCGGGGATTTTTTGAAAGAAAATTACTTAATTAAATGTTTCAAAAATTAAGAATATATTTGGCTATATTTGACCTATATTACATAATATTTTCATAGAAAAATATTGAGATCCAAGCGACTTATGCGCTGCTTTCGGACGCGCCAAAAAAAAAGTTCCTGCACTGCTGACATGATTCCGGCCGATTAAGTAGCTGAAACCGAAAAAGGGAAAAATGTCGTTAAACTGGAAGATATTTCCTGTACAATGACGTAGGATTTTCGAAAAATATCAAAATCTAACAAAATGGCGTAGTTATGAAAAATGTCTGTTTTCTTGCCTATAAAATGGTGTTTTTTCCAAATCGGCAATTTTCATCAAATCAAAAATATCCTACGTCATTGTAGAGTAAATATATTCAAGAGTACTCAGTTGAAATTTCAAGTCAATAGGATAATTGCTCTTTGAGTTACAATGTCAGCAAATTTGAAAAATCTTATTTCGAAAAAAAAACGCGTTTAAAGATTCAACTGTCGATTTTATACCTACGAGCGGTTGCTGTTTAGAAGGCTGCCGTTCGAGGAGTATTAGAAATACGGCCTTCAAATTTTTACAGGATAAGTAATCTTGAAAGTATATACTGTCGAAAAAGGCAAAAAAAAATCGATTTTTTCAAAAGTGTCACACTGGTATAGCCCCTCAAGGGCCAAGGGTTGAAGATGCAGCCCTGGACGTGAAGATGCTTCACTAGATGTGCCCCGCGGAAAATACCAGGGCTTCGCTGCCCGCATTCGCGCATATGGGTTTAGATTTTTTGCAGCACACGACCAACATCACCCCCACCATGTTCAGGGAGTTCTACCCCCGAATATCTTAGCGAGAGGACACCAAATTCATCAACGGAAGAGTCAGTAAACGTCAAGTCTCGGCAGAAGCAGGTCGACAAGACAAAAAGGCCGTCGAGCATAACATTGCTTGCATCAGGCATTTACGACCCTTATCAATCCAGATACAATTTGTATTCGGAATCACTAACTACCTACGTTTTGTTAATTGTTTATTTAAATATATTTAAAGTAGATCAACATAACAATCACCTACAGTTATTAACACAATCATTCAATTCCCTATCCGGAACAACCAAGTGAAAATACGGCAGCTTGGACTTCCTACGATTACGAGCCCTCCAGTCGCGAATCGGGGAAGAACATATAGGATATTGTGTTCCACACATAACCTCCATGTTTGTACATTATATTAAAATTAAAGTATCCATACTTTTCAAATAAATAATACGTTTGATTAATAAATTAAAATTTCCGGTCATTTTGAGACACCCTTTATATATATATATATATATATATATATATATATATATATATATATATATATATATATATATATATATATATATATATATATATATCAATCTCTTTATCGTCAATTTCTCCTTCGTACGAGGTAAAATGCGTACCCTTTCCAATCGAACCCAATCCTATCACTCCCTACCCGCACTTCGCTAATCGAACCTTCGCCAAACTTCCCTTGCGGCCACAGCCGTCTTAAGATACACGATACCGTATGTGCCGAGGGTACGGGGTATCTGTGGAAAACCCGTAACGGTATGGGCAGCCGCATATTCTTCTGAATCTTTGGTGCACGGAATTCAATAGTATCTACACCAAGGTATCAGAAGTATCGGCCTTACGCAAAACTAGTTGATGCGCCAGCCGGTGCACGGATGAGCGGTCACCGCGCCGAGTATGGGCCATGCACAGCGCGGCTTAAGGCACCACACCAAGGTAAAAAAACATTTCGTTATTTTTTTTTCTTCATTTTCTGAAAGATACGTTTGTTAAGAATGCTCTCACCAAATTTTTAAAAGAAATTTGTAAAATTGGCGGATATACAGCATTTTATATGTAAGCGTTCGAAGCGCACGACCGCGCCGAGCGGCAGATGTGCGGCTGTGAACGCGTTTTTTCTCGAAATTAGGTTTTTCTTTTTTTTTTCATTTTCTGAAAGGTATATTTGTTAAGAATGCTCTCACCAAATTTTCAAAAGAATTTTGTAAAATTGGCGAAGATACAGTATTTTATGTCGAACCGTTCGAAGCGCACTCCCGCACCGAGCAGCAGATGTGCGGCTTTGAACGCGTTTTTTCTCGAAACTACGTTTTTCAACCTGGTTGACAACATATTAAAAAAACTATTCATCCGATTTCCATGCGCCAAGTCTTGAACTGTGCGAAAAGCCAGTCTCTATGGCACCACGTAGCGATTTTTTTTTTATACAGGGCTACTTTTTTTTATGAACGATGAAAATTGTCGATAAAAATCGGAAGTAAAATTCGCTGGTCCGCCATTTTTTCTTTTTAGACGTCGAAATTTCCCATGTGATGCAGTAAACCTATATGTCTAGTTTCGAAATATATTTTCATTTTATTTTTCAAATGAACCGTATGGCTTAATCGCAGTCAAACGCCGAGTAGCAATTTCGTCGGAGTGTCCTCTTGAAAGCGACGTACACCGCAAATTATACTTTAGATTCGAGTACGAAAATTTGTATATTCTTCTATATGTATATACTGACTGTGAGTATTAATAAATAAAAAAAATCCGTTCATCGTTTGCTTGAAAATAATTACGAAAAATACACCCTCGTACCGCGCACGATCCGTGGTGTGGTGCCTTATCCGCCCGTCCGCTCCTCCCGCCCATCCACCAGTGTAGATAAGTTGATTAGAATATTAAAATCGAAATAGACCCATTTAGTCTATACGAATAAGTATTTTTATGACTACTTTATAGCAACAAGGAACATCCCTCAGGTGACACCCTTCGATTTTGTTGAAATTTAGATATGTTATAAAGCAACGAAAAGTAAGCGATACCTATTTTTTTTTTATCGGCGGAAAAACGGTTCTAAGGTGTGAAACGAATCCTCGAAAATAGGGGTGTTTTTCGTTTTTCGTCGATAACGTTATCGTTCTCATCTCCAATGTATAGTGCACATAAAAATAGACATTGTTGCAGTTTGAAATTTTTTAATATCACGTACCGTTAAAACGTTATCGACGAAAAACGAAAAACATCCCCAATTTTGAGGGTGCGTTTCAGCCCTTAGAACCGTTTTTCCGCCGATAAAAAAAAATACGTATCGCTTACTTTTCGGTGCTTTATAACATATCCAAATTTCAACAAAATCGAATGGTGTCACCTGAGGGATGTTCCTTGCAAGTACCGAAATTGTTAGGAGACTATGCATTTTTTATTCCTCAACGGTGTTACATGGATCTTGATTGAAATAAATAAATATATTTTACATAAATCTCTGGAATAGGAGAATAAAAAAAACGTGAATTTTACGAAAATTTTACATAATCTAAATAAAAAAGATCAAACAAACGCATTTAGTTGATTTCAATAAATCTTTTTTGTCAGTGTAGAATTTTTATTTCGCTGATGAACCTTAAAGGACGTTTTTCGAATTCCAAAATTTATTCTCCAATGGTCATGCCTCTTTTCTTGGACAAGGAGCTTTGCACACTCCCACGCACGCGCATTTAAAACTCGCGTACAGTTTTTTCCGTTTTACCTATGATGATTTGCGGAATTTGCTCAAGCTTTTCGCGTTAACGAGAAAGTACAAATTGACGAAAACCAATTCCACTCTCGAAGCAGAAAGAGGAGATTTAAGCAAGCGACGCGGCGGCGAAAAGAGCCGCGCGCGACACTACGAGCGAGTTTCAATTTCCATCTTTTTCTCTTCGCCTGCTATGTGCGCGCGGACTTTCACGAGAAGAATCGTCTTAACCAAGGGGCTTGGGGCGCGCAAGAGCCTACGGAGTAGTGCTTCGAAGCGTAACACACAATCCCTTGTATACCGCTTTGGTTCGTGCCCTTGTATACCTATAGACGAGGGGTGCCTTTGAGCAGACTTCTTCGCAAATCTTGCTGCACTCGTGTTCTCCCCCCCCCCTTCTCTCGTCTTCTGTCCTTTTATTACGCCTCAAACTCATCAATTGACAATTACCAAGCGAGTTTCCACGAGATCCTCCGCAAATCGGACAAATTTCCGAACGAATATAACTGCGTATCATTTGTCGGTCTCAAATGATAGAAATGCGATTAGAAAATTGCAACTTCTTCGAGTCCTACGCGCGACCAGAAATTATTCGTAATGTTTTGATATAATATTAATTTTTTTCAGTTTCCACTTTCTAGTTCCTCTTTTTCGAAAGCCTGCAGTTGCGATGACAAACGGGCAAAGAGACGTAAAAGATTCAGCAGGTTTTTGTTTTTGCCTTTTTTCTCGTTTCGCGACAATCCGCGGCTGTAAAGTGCTTTAGAAAAGCCAATAACTTGTCGGTTTATTGTATTTTTCGAGTCATGGTGTGACGATTCATATGCCATGGTCATATGCGAGTTTTACTCCTCTGTGTACTGTAATTGTAGTTTGTTACTCGCTGTTTCACGTCTATGGTGATGGAACGATAGTATATATATGTACAAATACAGGGTGATTCACTCAAAACCAAACATCTAAATATCTGTCTTGAATTTGGAGAAACGTGAAAATGCTTTCGATGCAAGTAGAAGGGCATCGCAAGTTGCATTTGTCGGAAGGAAAACTTTCGTCGAAGGTCTTTTCTCCAGAGTTATCAAAGTCATCAATGTATTTTTTTTACCTCAATGGAGTCGCATTCTTAAAAAAAACGCAAGGGAAATACTAATGTGTCATTAGTTAAATTCGTTTCGATTGACACTCTAACGGGTCCGCATAAGTTTGGGACCCAAAAAAGGATCCATTTTCGATATTTTTTTCTGATGCGCGTATCAAGAAGCCGCGGTCAGCATTTTACACTTAATACATAGTTTTGCCAAGTTTAAGCTTTTATTTATTGAAAAATATTGATAAAGAACGTAGTTATTATTATTGAAACGAAAATGTCGCCGTTGCTGCATGGCCAATCGGTGTAGGTGGTTTCGGCAACTATGGCGATCTGAAATAAATTAATAATGTTCTTATAGTACACTGGGAAAAAAACCAATTGAATCAACAAAAATATATTGGTTGATCCAAATAAATGTGGTGCTGCGGAGTGCCACCGATGTATGAGATTGTTACAATACTATAAAATATTGGAAAATGTGATTGATTTAATTAACACATTATTTTATTTGAAAAAGCTCTTCTGTTCTCTGAATATCTATATTATCCTTCAAATAAAATCGTATTCTATTGAAATCATTCTATATACAATCCGTAGATGTATGGATGAAATAATTAAACGGTTCTACACATTTTTTATTTCGTACAAAAATGTAATCAATAGAATTAATTGTTTTCAAATTCAAAATTTTCAAATTGTTTAAAATATTAAATAAAAAGCGAGCATCAAAATTATCATCCACGATAATAGTGGAGAGAATATTAGATATCCAATGAAATATCCATAGAGAGAATATCAGATATTCAACTGATAAGAACAGATACTACACTTTGATCTTAGCCACAGGCCAAGAAGCGATACTCTTTAGAGTTTCTCCGGCGTTTAATCAGATTTTCGGTTCGCGCTACGCTTACGAGAAACAAGCGCGCGTGCGGCTTCTAGCGGTTACTCTGAGAACTACGGGTTTCCTCACACCTATAATTTCGGTGGCGCTCGGCCATGATTTGGTTGAAGTTTTTCACACCAAATGCGCAAGGAACAAATTTTATTTTCGCATAATTTTTTAACCAATTCAGACATTTGCTTAATATTTTTCAATAAAAATAAAATATTAATATTTTAACGAATAATGTACTTGGAAATGAATATCGCATATGGTGTAAAAAATAAAATAACATATTTACTCAATGGAATTTTCATCTCAATCAAACGAGCGAAATTCAATTTTTCTTGTGTACCCGAATCAACAATATTCATGTTATGAATTGAAACGCTTTTTTTGTTCGTTGCAGAAAATGCATTCTAAACTATATAATTTGTTGGCGATAATTTTTTAGATAGTTTCAATAATATATTGTTCTCGGCTAATAATATATATTTTGAATGAAAAAAAAACTTTTTATTTTATCGTATTATTAAAGTCAATAGCGTTTTGTTTGGACTAATAAATCCGATTATTTACACCACCAATTTTACAATTTAATCAACGAAATTTCATTCAATAACACCAATGATATTCGATCAATGATTTTTTTTCTCAGTGTATAATAATAAAACGTTCGTATGAGCAGCTACTTTTGAGGAATTCTGAAAACTACGAAAACGGCATACTGCAGAAATAAAACGTTCGTGTTTCGATATAAAAACGACTTTAATCATTTGGTATTAACAAAGGGACAAAAGTATTTTAAAAATCCGAAATTAAAGTGCACATGCACATAGATTTCCTGATACGACTTACACCGTTCCATCAAACATAGTTTCGAGTTAAATGCCACAGAAAAAAGGGCAGTAAGAACAGGGCGGCTTACCGTAGCGCAGCGGACGCAGTGGTCGAGAAAAGTCGTTTCAAGAAAAACGCGATTGAAAGTTTTAGTAGTACACGTAAAACGTTGCGTTACCCGTTCTCTCCAAATCGTCTCTGACTTGGCCAATTTTCAATATTATAATTTGAATATTTTTTTTACATATTTTTGAATATGTATACTTTGAGGAAAAGCGAAGCAAAGTCGATTTTTTTTTCACCGATCACAGTGTTGTCCCCGATCACAGTGTTGTGATTTTGAAAAAAATTGTGGTTTACATGATTTCGAGTATAGTGACAATGGACTAATATAAGGACAGTCCTCGAAGTCAGATGTCTTTAAAATCACTTTTTCCCATATTACGTAAACATACATACGAATCCACATCGGCAAATGCGCCGGGGCGCTTACGAGCTGCGATCCGCTCGTAAAAGTTCCCAGCGAGGATTGTATTGTGCTCCTGACGACTGAGGCGAGCGTTGGAAACCCATTTTCCATTTCATTCGCGTCCCAACGCTCGTTCAGGGGCGCCAATATCACGCGAATGTTGGTACTAAAGTTCGGTGCGCAAAGTATACAAACTACGAATAAAGACACACATGCGCACACGTGCGTATACACACGCGCGCGCGTGTCAGTGTGTGTAGGTTTTTTATTTATTATTAAAACGGGTATTGCAATGACAGTTGACGTGCAAAGCGAGTTTTTCATGCACCACACACTTTGTCAGTAGTCATTAAAGTTCCTCACTGCGTAGGAGGACGTAAACGTGCCATTGTATATATACACAAATAAATAAGTAAATACAAATATATTGTTATACTGGATTGTGTTATTATAAGTGTGTTAATTATACGGAGCGTTATAGTCGCGCGCAGCTCGTTTTATCGTCGTCATTTGCAGCACGTGTGATGCATCGACAAAATATTCGATTACGTCTTGGCCTCGAAATCACTATATTTAATATATAGGGTGTCTCAAAACGACCTGACATTTTAATTTATTAATTAAACGTGTTATTTATTTGAACAGTACGAATATTTTTATTTTAATATCAGGTACAAACATGGAGGTTATACGTGGAACACAATATCCGATAAATGGTCGCCTCGTCCCTGTTTGCAAACGTTTACTCTTTTGACGAAATTTTCAATTACGATTTGGCATAATTGCGGACTAATTTCATTAAGGCCTTAGGACACAGCAACTGGTATAAAATCATGTGTGGATTTAACAATTTTTTTTCGTATGAAAAAGTGATTCACTCATAAAATTAATTACACATCTATTTAGTATGAATATCAAGCTGTTAGGAAATCTATTTTTTTTCGATGCACAAAATGGCCGACTACTAATATTTTCTTTTATCTTTTTTTAGGCGCTCCGCGGCGTGACATTTAGCCTCCACTATTTTTTACCTAGAACAAAAAACAAAAATTCTCGTCAATCTACATTAGAATACCTAGAGAAGTACGTACGGAATTTATAAATATTGTTTTATTCAAAAGTTGTAGCTATTCGAACTTAAGAAATGAATTTTCAGTTAAAAATTTCGTTACAACTGCTCATAAAATGAAAAGTTTTCGATTGATCAGAAATTCCGTACGTACTGCTCTGCGAAATGCAATGAGGAACATAACTTTTAAATTTGAAGTAAATCGAGTTAAAATTGTTGAAGTTATTTGTCACGCCAATTGGAAAAAAGCTGTTTCGAGAAGTTTCGAGTAGTCGGCCATTTTGTACATAAAAAATGTATATTTTTTCTAACAGCTTGATATTTATACTAAATAGATATGTAATTAATTTTATGGGTGAATCACCTTTTCGTACGAAAAAAAATTGTTAAATTCGTACATGATTTTATATCCGTTTCTGTTGCCTAAGGCCTTAATGGTGCATCCAATTGTTTCCTTGAGCTCCGGAATGGTCTGCGGATCATTGGCATACACTTTTCTTTTCAGAAACATGTGTACATACATTAAGCGCATCAAAGGACTGTTCAGTTAGAATAATAGACACTCACGTGCCTGAATGTAACCAACGTGGAATTTTAGAAAGTGTGCACGCTGAAAACATTGTTGTACGCTATAATTGTGCGGTCACCGAGCTACTGAGCAAATCGTTAGTTCGTGCAATTAAACTCAACCCTCAATTCGTGAAGGTATTTGAGGCACCTTAATGTCGCGAACCTGGGTCGTTTTCGTTTTTTCACTACCAATCCAACAATTGTCAATAAAAAAAATCTGAAAAAATTCATGGTCAATCATGGTTTTTTCTTCTTTCTTACTTTTAATATTTTTTTTTTTCATTAAATATTAAGCAACCCTCAAAGAGAATAATTTTGGGCAGGACGAAAACGACCCACGTTCACGGATTGAGGGTTAAATCATTTTACCAACACTTTTCCGCTTAGAAACAAAGAAACATTCGCATCAATGCACAATATTGCCACCTTAAACAAAAGTTTTGTTGCAGATATACGACCGGAGATTTTTTCGATACAACCATTTTTCTTTACCTGACAGCTGAACCGTATCATTTTTGTTTCCGTCTCTTTATTAAAAATATGACCGCAGGAACCGCCTTTTGGAATTTTGATATTGGCGGATATACGAGAACGCTATGTACATATAAGGCTTGCTGACCATTGACTTGCCCGTCGGGGAATCCTTGGCGATCTCCTTCCTTACCTCATCACGCGCGCGGTACCGCATAATTTATTGTTTATATCTATAGACGAGGATTTATCGGAGAATTTGTGCGGCTTGTGTAATGAAGAAAAAGTTGTGGGCGCGCCGAGGAGTAAATCTAGGACGATGGGCGAGCTATATGGTAAGATGGCGAAAAAGTTTTTTGTGGCTGCAGATATGTTTATATGCATATATATATACACGCTTATATATATTATGCACGAAGAAGAGAGTACCGTTTCGCTTCCAGGCTTAATATACCACTATCGATAATGTATTAGATCAAGCATTATTACACGAAAACTTCGATAATCTTTCGCCCCCTGCACACACACACACACACACCCACACACACACAATCCTTGAGTTCAGTTAGTAAGCTCCGTACTCTTCGGTGTGGTTTTTGTATGATCGCAGTACCAGGCTCTAGTTACCTTATTTCGATATGAAAATACAAGATATATACAGCAATAATACGTCCCTCTGTACGGAACGCCAACAGCAGGCGTACTATTACGCTTCCTAAGCTTGATTGGACTTTTTCGGTAATAAATACACTTCGTCGATAATCGAATGCATAGAAAGCAGCTGCACTTTTTTCACTCCTTGCATCTAATGATAGGGAAAAAATGGAAGACGAAAGGATTTAGCCTCTTTATGGTGGTATTTGTTAAAGATGTACGGTGGATACTGACCTGGGCAAAACAAGCTGCAATTTAAAATTCTCAAATGTATGTCCTGGAAGTAAAGTAAAAGCAGACGTTAGTGGCATAATGTGGAAATCGATTTTCGAACTGTAGGTTAATTTTTTTAAATTTAATGGTACGTTTGATCAGTTCTTTTAAATATTTAACTTCATTGGGGCGATGTTCTTGAGAGTGGTCACATATATATGTAAACATAATTCTAGCACGCTCCAATTAATTACACTACAGGCATGTAGTGAAAAATTGTGAAATATAGCAAAAGATTCTACTGTGCATTAAATACCACCACTAAAAACTCGAAATGTTGGGTGTCATTTTTTTGTGGTTTTTTCCATTACGGGTAAGAGTGAAGCAATGTCCCATTAGAACACATGCAAATCTACGATAAATTAAGAGCGTTGTAGTTTTTGAACCGGTTCGCGGATTCACCCGAATTTTACATGCAGGCTTAGAACAAACGAAGCAATGATGCGTCCGATTTTTGATGCCATGATCGAATTTCTCCAAGACTTTCATAAATCCTTAATACGATGGAATTCATGGCGTATTCTTTCTGAATTACTACCGATTTTTCTTTACGATACGATTTTGTCGTCAATGATGGCAATTTCTTATTTGTTTTCTCTAAAGTTCATCTTAAGGGGCTATACCAGTGTGACACTTTCAAAAAATCGACTTTTTTTGCCTTTTTCGACAGTTTATACTTTCAAGAATATCATGTGAAAATTTCAAGGCCGTATCTCTATCATTTTATCTTGCAAAAATCGATAGTTAAATATTTAAACGCGTTTTTCTCGAAAGGAGATTTTTCAAATGTGCTGACATTGTAACTCAAAGAGCAATTATCCGATTGACTTGAAATTTAAACTGAGTACTCTTGAATATATTTACTGTACAATGACGCAGGATATTTTTGATTGGATAAAAATTTACGATTTGGCATTGAAGAAAACGACCATTTTATAGGCATGAAAACAGACTTTTTTCATAACTACGCCTTTTGTTAGATTTTAACATTTTTCGAAAATCCTACATCATTGTACAGGAAATAGCTTCCAGTTAAACGACATTTTTTCCTTTTTCGGTTTCAGCTACTCAATCGGCCGGAATCGTGTCATCAGTGGAGGAACTTTTTTTTTTGTGCCTCCGAAGGCAGCGCACAAGTCGCTTGGATCTCAATATTTTTCTATGAAAAAATTATGTAATATAGGTCAAATATAGCCAAATATATTCTTAATTTTCCGAAACATTTTATCGAGTACTTTTCTTTCAAAAAATTCCCGAAAATCACCCAAATTTTCAGCGTACCACAAGCTCGGACCACTTCGAAGTTTTGAATCTTAATTTCGACCAAACGATACAATCAATTGACATGAAGTTTTTTGTGTATATGTGATATTGTAGCAGAAAGAGTCTGACGGTCGACATCTTTCAAATTTTGAAAAAAACTTTACAGATTATAGTTACTATAAGATGAATTGTGGATTACCAACTGACGCACCGAATTCATGCACATTTTAAGACAATTAGGCGCTAGACAGTGAAAAACACATTTTGACCGTTGTTCCAACTGATTTTATGGAAAAATGAGAGAGAAATTGGGGTTTGGAGCTGTTTTTTTAAGATAAAACTAGCAAAATTGTACCAACAAAGCTCAAAATATTATCGGCAATTCCGAAAATTTAGTACGTCAGTTTTCCCACCTATACACGCATCACACACGGACCTGCAGCATCCGTAGCCTATTAGGCCTCTGCTCTTTGCTGTGAGTAGTAGACGGTTGCTGCGACACCTGGCGGTAGTTTGCGGCGGCTCGTAGCCAACAACTACGAATTCTGCAATACCACCGTGACCGCGTCGAAATTTCGCAGCATGTGATACGTGGCCTCATGGAGTTATTGCTCTCAGCAGCATCACCATTCAATAAACAAAAAACTTCTAAACGTTTTCTTGACCTTGAATAATTAGCGAATGCTAACAATTCAAGTCTTCTAAATGTAAATACGAATTTAAAAAATGTAAATACAAATAAAAAAAATTAAATACAAGAAAAAAAGAATTGTTCAGACATTTGGGGAAAATTTTTCTTTTTAATACGGCGCTCGCGCACGGTATAGGAAAGTACTAATATGGATATCAAAAATAATATTCTAAAAGTTGAAACATTACGCGCACTGTTTTTCGTCCATGGAAGCAGGGATAATGTAAAAAGGGAAAAAAACAAAAGGGTGATTCTCAGTGAGCGGGCAGGGCAAGGGGGAAGGGCATGAGAGATGATTTGCGGTCTTTTTTCGAAAAAAAAAAAAACGTAAAATTGTCGGAGAGGCTTGCACTCGGACTACGGTTGAACCGTGCAAAAAAGAGAGAAAAACCATTAGGCTCCACGTTCCTTCTCGGGGTTTAAACGACAGCAGTCGCAAGGTAGAGGCGAACACCACCAAATGCTACTACCTCTGCTTCTGTACACTTTATTTACTATATATGTGCCTTTTCCCTCCAACATACACTCACACACACACGCGCGTGCGCGCGCGCACACACAAACACACACAAACACACCCGCGTGTGCGGAAACAGTCTTTTGATCACGTTATAGTATCAATGCAATGTTGACTATCAGTCCGTTCGGCCATTCTGCGCACAGTCCGCAAATTTTTCAAAAATGGGTCGCTCTTTTTGGCGACTGTTGAGTGCTTGAAGCGTTTACAGAAATATGCTTAAAATTAGACTTATACATGTGGTGATGGTATCAGGCGATTTTAAAGACATTGGCTTTTACATAATGTTGAGTATGGGGAAAAACCGCTAGTGTGAGAACCGTTGGTGAAATC
This sequence comes from Ophion ellenae, assembly GCA_963210295.1. Taxonomy (NCBI): domain Eukaryota; kingdom Metazoa; phylum Arthropoda; class Insecta; order Hymenoptera; family Ichneumonidae; genus Ophion; species Ophion ellenae. The sequence goes on from OY723388.1 coordinate 32,260,063, forward strand.
GAATGGGTGGAAATGGCCTCCCCCTTTCACACACACATATTCGTTATTATTAAAGTACTCGATGAGAGTAGGGAAGCAGCCTTTTTATTTCTTCATCGTCGACATTTCTGTACCTCTTTTATTATCGACCTGCACTTGCGCTTCGCACTATCTTTCGTAGAATGTGTGCATATACAATGTGTACACACACACACACACACATATATGTGTGTGTGTGTGTAAATGCAAAAAGCACTAGACTTTTCGAACCCGCGAGTTCCAGCTTCCCTTCAATTGAATGCATCGCAATAGTAAAGGGTTTTGTGGTTTCGTGCCTTCGCAAGAGACTAAGAGAAAAAGACAACACGATTAAAGCGTTTCCTTAATCACTAGTTAACAAGGACAAAAAAAGGAATATACCATTTTTCACAATGCATGCATCGTTCTTTCGTGGAACAATTGGAGAAAGAAAAATCAACGTCAACCCTGCGTCAATTTCCGGTTGAATTGTACTTTCGATGCATAAAACGGAAATAAGAACAAAAAAAAATTCTGCAAAAAGTTCTGCAAGATGAATTTCGAATTAACGAAATTTATTTCTCGACAGGAGGAATTTGAGGGGACCCTCGAGTATGTCTGGGCACTGCTTCCCACAGGAGAAACGACGTGGAGCGCTTGGCAAGATTAATTGCTTTTCGAAAAATAAATCAAATAAAAAAATGCGATTGAAACGAAGCTTCGATAATGGAGTTGTCCGTAACGATGAATCGTATGTAACGCTTTGAAAAATGAACATCTGAATTTTCCTGGTCTTTTCTGTACTTCTTTTGACGTGGTTTCAATCTTGATATGAGATTTCCGAGTTTCCAGCTTGGCGATCGCGACTATATGCGAAATTCGTCAGATAGGTCACGTTTTCCCTCACGTAGCGTTTGCTGATCGTTCTTGATGCACTCGCCCGGTCTCGAACTTTGAAGTCCAATATCGCGTGTCCCTCCATATGCTGTGTACTTTCGACGTAATGCGCTCCTCGTCGTGTCATCCTTCTTGACCTACTTCTGGTCTAATATTGCCGGTCGCCATAAAAGGTAACGGTTATCGTTAGTGGGGGATTAGCGAGGTTTCAACCACCGAAACAAAAACAGAATTAACTTCCACGCTCTGGATTAGCCAAGGATTACGGACGAATGTAAATGACTGTTTTCCCCTGTCGGGGTTGCAGTCACTCAGATTTATGCACGAAGAACGGGAAACATACGACTGCCATTCGAATATGAGTGAAAATAATCATTTTAAAGAACCGATAATAGCGAATGCCCGGTCGATTTGTGGCTTCAGCGGAACTCTCACGTTAAGGGGTTACATTAGTTCCATACCTGTAGCACTTGAAAACATCGATGTTTGAATTTTTTCTCATTATTCTGTAGGTATTTGCGAGTCTGAATTTTTTAAATATCATGGAATCTCAAGGAGATACGAGGGTAAATGGGGTTGCGCGCGCGGAGGGACTGGCTTGGGTGCACGGTAGGTTTACGGGAGGACACCGCTGTGACGGGCTGGAAAAAGGTCAGTCTTCCGATTTTTTTGTCTGTAGATTATTTATTGGGGACATGGAAAAAAGGTGTGTTATTAAGGGGTCTTCTCACTTTAGACGCTAAAAAAGGCTATTTTCATGCATTTTTTAACAGGTTAATATTATAGATATTGATATAAAAGTTGTTACACTTAATAAGAACACTTTCGAAATACATTTAAAAAAAAATTATTTATTCAAGTCACTATTTATACACGAAAATGGTAGTTAAAAAAATGTCCTAAAAAAATGGTATGGATCATCCGAGACAAAAAAATCGAATGGTTTTAGATTCAGTATGTTAATGGCTATAGCGCATATCATACGATTTATGATATATGCAACAACAACAAAATGGTGGACATTTTTAGAAAAAAAAAAAACATTTTTTCACCGTTTTTGGCAAAAAAAATTAATAAATATCGACAGTGTATCGACCGTTTTTGGCAAAAAAAATAGTAAATATCGAAAGTGTATTTATTGAGTGTAACAACTTTCATAACAATATCTATAATATAAACCCACAACAAAATTCATGAAAATAGCCTTTTTTAGCGTCTAAAGTGAGAGGATCCCTCAAGGTAGTACGAGCGCGCAATCTTGATTTCTATAGATTTTGTTCAAATTTTAACCAGACATTGTTCATATCATTATGCATGTTTGAGTGAAATTTCAGAACAGTCGACTATTTAGATTGAGAGATAATGAGTTTTAAAATTGCAACTTTTAACGCCGCAGGGTCTGCATTGCAATTTACACAGAATGATTTTCCGTAAAAAATATTTGTCCCCTATAATAAGAAGACATATGTCAATACCGCAGAAGAGTATTGTTCAATATTTCGAGAAAAAAATAATTATCGTGTTCCTAAATAAAAAAATGTTATCATAAAAAAATCTTTGCATTATAAATATTAATATTTTATATTGTTTATGTTATTTTCATTAACAAATTAAGGTGTTGGTTCATTCATAACTAATTAAAAACTTTATTTGATTAAAAATTACTTCCAGATAAAAATTTGTGTTGGAGTATTTTAAATATGCCGCGCAAACTCACGTCTTTGGATACGTGGAACGATGCGGTGTTGCCATATGTCTTCTTATTATAGGGGACAAATAATTTTTACGGAAAATTATTCTGTCTAAATATCGATGCAGACCCTGCAGTGTTAAAAGTTGCAATTTCAAAAACCCATTATCTCCCAATCTAAATTATCGACTGTTCTGAAACTTCACTCAAATATGCTTAATTATATGAACAATGTCTGGTTAAAATTTGAACAAAATCCATAGAAATCAAGATGTAAATTTTGATTTAAAAAATTACAAACTAACAATGTTATGGAGGTATAAGAGAGCCTCTGTATAAAAGTGCGGTCCAACGGCCGGATCAATAACGTGACAATGGTTGGTCTGAAAAAAAAAATAAAAAGTTTTATAATCTATGTAAATGGAGTTCTCGTTGCATGGAGCCGTTTTTCGAAGAAAAGGATTCACAAAATAGCGTATGTTCAAAAAAGAGTACTTTTGGCGAAGATTTCACTCATATTTGCGGGCTTGCGAAATACTCAATTAAAAAAAAACCAACGGGTAGGTACAACCATAGCTGCTGCAAGTACGGAAATGTTTGTATTTTTAAATTGACAATTGTACAATTATAGCTAGAGCTATGATTCCGGCCAGGTCGAGAAAAGTCATTTCGTGGTCATTTATCAATATTTTCACTTGATTTTTTTCACATATTCTTTAATATGTATACTTTGAAGAAAAAAATGCGGAAAATATCGATTTTTTCAACCCGTCACAGCGGTGTCCCGCCTCCAACACGTTGTTGTCGAACCTATATTTTTCCAAACGGTGTGCACGACAACTTGAACAATTTTTTATATTTCTTAATGCAGTTTTTTTGCAATCTCCGGGACGAGATTCTCCACCGTCTGTCGAGCCGTTTTTTAAATACTTTTTGTTAAATAAAACATGATTTAACACTCCGTCTGTAAAACTGGGTATTTCGTGATCGAGCCAAAACGATTTTGGTTAGGACCTTTCTAGAAAGGGAAGGGCCGGTACCCGTTCCTAAAAAAAGTTATAGAGGAGTTCCCTCTAGCCAGTTGTGGTGAGCAAGTGAAATTCGGAACCGACAACAAATATACCCAGGTTAACAGACGGCGTATACCAAACGTGCGGGGTGAGTAAAAAACGTTTAGTGCTTCTCAAGTCATGTTCATTTTTTTCCAGTCAGTGATCGTGCAGTACGAATAAAAAAATTATAAAAAAATATACATACTTTTTTCGACAAGAGGAAATCTTAGAATTTGGTGGTGGAGGCAATGAAGAAGAGATCGATGCTATTGGAGAGGCTGACAGTGACGCCAGCGAAGCCAGTATTCCAAGTTCAGAATCGGAGGAAAGTAAAAATGAAGAGGAGGGTGAACAGGAGACTGGAGACGAATGTCGACGCCGTAAATTCGTTTACGGCAAAGATAAATATAAATGGCGTCTCTCCCTTTCGGAAATTCGACGCCACAGGTCCAATATAACAATTATGTTACCTAGAGCTATCGGTGCAGCTGCCTTATCGTTTTGCGTGCTGTGCAAATTGCTTACAATAGTAAGTATTTCTTAGTCAAGACAAAATAATTCTTTTTTTCCTACGTCAAATTTTGTTTGCCAAATAAGAGTGCAAATAATAGTTTTAAGTTTGTAAAGTAGAAGAAAAAAAAACTGAAAATAAAATGTGTGAACAGGAATGCATAGTAGATGATTTATTGCCTTTTTATCTGTCCAAACTTCAGCATTTAGTTTCAAACTAATAAAAATAAATATTTTTTCTTAACGCTGTACTATGAACCTTTAATTTTTCGGTTTTTAAATTCCGTTATCCTCATTTTTCTTGAGCTTACAATTTTTTTGAGTAAAACACTACTTTCCTACCGACTTGCTTCATTACTTTAACAAAAAATATATGAAAACATTAATTTTTTTTATAGTTCTAAGATTAATATTTTAAATTGAATGTTTCGAAACCTAGCATGAGTTTTTTTTTACCTTTGAAACGTATTAACTGGGTGGAAAATCGTCAGGACTGGAAATATCCAGGTTTATAGACGGAAGGTACCGGAAAAACGTTTACAACCGAAGGTGTCAATACACATTTATAAAGCGAAATTTGACAGAAACAAGAATGTTGCGATTTAAAAATTTCTCCTAATTAACTTAGGACTTCGTTTAGGGTAATTGTCATCCGAATGATGGGAACATGTGCTTTCGACACATCTCGTACAACATACGAGATAATGAATAATTGAGTGACAAATGAATTTAAAAAGCTGTCTCATGCCCTCAAAGTATACGAATAAAAAATAAAGAATAATGGATATTCCACGCGTTTTTTTACGATTTACCTTTTGAAAAATTGCCGAAAAACGTCAGTAAAATCCAGCTGACTGGGACAGCATATATAGTATGATATGATAATTACATAAATAATAATAAAATAGGTAGAGAAAAGTGGTACCTCCAATAACAAGAATCGTACACACGAGTACCCTACGAGACAAACATTGATCTCGAACGTAATATCTCAAACGGCAATTATGTGCATCAAATGAATGCACATAATTGATTTGAATCAAAGACACTTCCTCGTGGGAGGAGATTTGTAAGTGAACGCAAATACGACTAAAAAAACGACGCGAAAGCAATGTACAAGTTTCAATCGGCACGTTTTTTTAGATCGCGCGTTTTTTTCGTTTCCTCGTAACAAACGATGTTCCGTCACTAGCGACCTGTTTCTGGGTCAGGTTTTACACGACTGCGGAACACCTTTTGCGCGCCGCGAATTCCGTAACAGCAGTCAGCCCAATATATGTGTGTGTGTGTATATATATATATATATAGGGCTCAGCGAACTGAGCGACGGTGTCGACTGTCCGATTTTCCAGAGAGAAAAACTTTTGCGATTTTTAGCAACACCGGAAGGCGTGAAACTTCCTCCTTTCTCATTATACCCATCCAAACACACATACACACACACACTCACACACACACACATAAATATATATATAAATAATAACCTTGTGAACCCACCTGGTACGATGTTGGCGCCTTCTCTTGAGCTTTTCGCTCATCAAGATTGATAAACGTTGTCGCCTACGCGACGTCGTTTTTCATCAGCACTTTGCCTTCGTGCTTTCTCTGCTCCTCTCCCTCTCATTTTTTGATCTTTCCTTTAGTTTCCTTCCCTCGGATTTTTCTTTGTCTTTCCCTTCTAGTTTTATATGCGGTTGTTCGATTTACCATTTGTCTTGTTTGTTTCCGTTTACATATATATATGTGTGTGTGTGTGTGTGTGTGTATATATATATATATATATATATATATATATATATATATATATATATATATATATATATATATATATATATATATATATATATATGTCATGTAAAAAGGTAATTTTGAACATGTTATATCTGAAAGGAAGCCGCGCCCTCCCCCGATTTTCATGAAATTAGGCATGTTTGTAGAATGGGTAAAAATACCCGACACGAATTTTTCATGTCGGCGGAATCTCATTTAAAGGGACAACACCACTGTGACGGATCAAAAAAGGTAGTTTTTTTCCGGTATTTTTGTCTAATAGATTATTTATCTGGAATTCGGGAAAAGGTATGTTATTAAACATACATTAAATTTATTACGGGTAAATTTTTTTTTTGAATGAACAATTAACAACGTTACTAAGGTATAATAGAGCCTCTGTATAAACGATGCGGACCAAAGGCTGGATCGATAAATTGACAATGGTTGGTCTGAAAAATAAAAGCAACAAAGTTTTATAAACTATATAAATATAGTTCTCGTTGTACATAGCCGTGTTCCGAAAAAAAATCACAATGTGGAGGATGTTTGAGAGAGTGTAATTTTGGCGAAATTTTTATCTATATTCGGGGGCTTCAAAAATATTAAATTTTAAACGAAACAAAAAACGCCTACATTCAAAGATAGCTACGAAGGTAAGGAAATTTCGGTTTTTTTTTAAATTGGAAATTGGACACTTATAGAGTTATGATTCCGGCCGGGTCGAGAAAAGTAGTTTCAAGAAATATGCGATTGGAAGTTATAGTAAACGTAAATTGTCGCGCTACCTGCTCTCACTAAATCGTCTGCAACTTGGTAAATTTTCAATATTTTAACTTGAAAATTTATGTATATATTTTTTAATGTGTATACTTTGAGGAAGTGCACAAAATCGATTTCTCTCACCCGTCACAGTGCTGTACGGCCTTAAGGGGTGAAACGCACCCTTAAAAATCAGGTTTTTTTTCTTCGTTGTTCGGCGATACCGTTTCAACGGAACGAGATACGAAGGAATTTCAGATAGCAATGATGTTTCATTTTTCGAGTACATTGGCGATGAGAATTGTGCGGACAACAAAAAGTCTCATATCGTTCATTGCAAAGTTGCAATTTTTTAATGCGTATCTACGAAAATTTTCAACCGATTGGGATGGAAATTTCCACATGTGTGGAGGATGGAATAGTAGCGGATACGTGTTTTTTCTTTTTACTATAACTCGCAATTTGTTGTTACATATCTCTCGTTATCATCATAAATGTATAGTAATCGAAGAATACAATATTTTTGCTATTTCATTTCTATCTTGCACCGTTCACAAGTTATAGCCAAAACAAACAAAAAAAATCAAAATTCCAAGCCTGCATTTAACCTTTTAAAAAATGGCGTTTTTCCGGAATCAAAAACTACGTATTAAATATTTTTACCCACTTTACTTTCATTTTGACTCCCAATAATTTCTGCGAAGTTTTTCTAATACCGGGTAGGGAGCACCTTGGGTGGTTTCCGTGTCAGATGGGGCTCGGGGTGCAGGGAGCGTATTTCACTCGAATACTCAATCGAGTAATCGAATGGGCATTGATGCGAATTTAACCGGGTATCGCAAAGTATTAGCTGATCATAGGTCAATATTGACCATAATGTCGAATGGTAGTTCCAACGTTTTAATTACGAGATATCGAATAAACAAAAAAACACGTATTCGCTACTTTTCCGTCCTTCACATATGTGGAAACTTGCATACCAATCAGATGCAAATATCCGTAAATAAGCGTTAAAAAACTGCATTCTTGCAATAAACAATATGAAACTTGTTATTATCTGCATCGTTCTCGTTACTAATGTACATAGTACTCGGAAAATAAAATATCGCCATTTGAAATTTCATTGTATCTCGTTCCGTTAAAAAGTTATCGACGATAATCGAAAAAAAACCTGATTGCAAGGGTGCGTTTCTACCCTCGAAAATGGTGTTCCGCCTATATAAAAATATATGTGTCGCCAATTCAGGACCACTCTACATACATGTCAAATTTCATCAAATCGGAGGAGGACACCTCGCATGATATTGAAGTTTGCGTTGTTGGAACGCAACGAAAGTTCCGTGGCCCAGTTGTTTTTTGAAAACTGAGGCCTCCAAAATTCATTTAACTTTTTCAGGATCTTTGTTAGAGATGTTCAGTGTAAAGATGTAAATACATTTTTTTTGATGATAATGAAAACGAGGCAATAAAAAAAAAGAATAAATTTTCGTTGCATTC
>OY723388.1:32270737-32443237 GCA_963210295.1 Ophion ellenae
TCGCTTCAGCTGTTAACGCTGACGTATCAATTGTTAAGATTTTAAACTAATTATTAACGAAATCCTCTCCGTTCTTCGTATTCAATTTCAAAAGTGCGTCTACTGCATCAGCTAACGGTAGATTCTCAAATCGGCGTTTTAGATTTACAATAATATTGTCTATTACTTGGTAGTAAATGTTGATCTTCCGGTATGCTTCTGGTTGTGTAGCGGCCGGTAAATCTAATGTATTTCTTTAGGCCGCGATTAACTTCATTGTGAAATTTGAATGTCTATTTAATTTACACAATGAAATAGCCACTTTTTGAACGTCGCGAAATTACGACGAAAAAAAGTTCACGTTTTATTAATTAATTTTTTATGCTTGCTTGGGTGAAACAAAGACGATGAAGCGATTATTTGAATTTAATTACTTTGGATCGATCTTTTTTTGAGGGGCGGCGGCGGCACCAGGATCTCTGGACGAAGGGAGTGTGCCCTTGCCTTCTCCTGGCTACGCCAATGCATATAGTTATGCTACAATGTATATATGCGGCATTATTGTGGACCACTCACATATCCGAGTCATTCGATATCACTACGTAAACGTATACATATATGTGTGTATATATTCATCCCACGATTATGATTCCGCCTATGTACTCTTCATTTGACCATTCATCTACTAAATATACAGATATACGTGTACAGCGGTCCTCTGCTGCGTTCTCAGTTTGCTCGCTTTTCACGCACACATGAGAGCACGCGTTTCGCGTATTGTACAGGTGCAGTGGCTGTTGGATATCTGCATATATGAGTGTATGTGTGTGTGTGTGTGTCTGTTCAATTACAAATGGAATACACATGTGTATACAGGGTGTCCCTCTTAGCTCTGCCACCCGAAATAACTCGGTAGTTATCGACGTGACAAAAAAATGTTCCCGACAAAAGTTGTACGGTGTGAAGGGGGCCATCAAATGCGACCAATTGTTTTTGCTCGGTGGAGACGCTGACCAGCCCCCTGACACGCCGCTTTTCCCATCCGCCGAAACGATTCGCGTTTTGTAGCCGTTTCTTAATTCTGCTAGCGCCCTGTACGTGACGCTGGCACTGACGTGACTGCCTGAGATTTTCCCTTCTCCGGCGCTATACGTCATACAGCCATTGTTGTTGTTTCATTTGAGCGTTCGAGGTTATCTTTGCGTATACGAATTCGTGTAAATCGTGTAAACCTTGTCAAACAAAAAATTATAAATATAGTTTAATATTCGGTGTGCTTCCCAGGTAGGAATTGACGATGAAAAAAGGGCTCGCCAAGCTCTGAAACAAGGCTCATATTTTTTAATTCAGGCTGAGCACCAGCCTGATTTCAGGCCTAACTGAACCCCTGAATGATAACGCGGTTTCAGGCTGTTGCACACAGGCTTGACCAAAGGCTGGTAGAAAAGCCTGTACTAAGCCTGAAACGACTAAACAAGGTTCAAAACGAGCCTTAATGAAGCCTTCACGAGCATTTATGACCAAGCTTATCCCAAACTCTTCTCGAGGCTATATGAGGCCTGTTTTTAGTTTCCTATATTCTACATTGGGGTAAATTTAATAAATTTGTAAAGAATTCATTTTATTTATTATATATATTTATTATTTATTATATTATTTGTTATAAAATATATATAAAATATTTTAAACACAATACTTTATTTTATTTATTGTTTATGGGACACGCAATACACAGGGTGTACGCAAACTCCAGAGAGTGAGTATATACGAAACGTGTATGTGACGAGAAAAAAACTTTTTTGTGTACCTCATAAATATCGATAAGAGAATATGTTTAAATGTTCTGAGCTGCCTCCTCCGCTTTCGTTTCTCGTGCCTTCGCACCCGACAAATTTATTGCTCATTTTTTTTTTTCATAAAAGTACAGAAAAAATATTATTTAAATTTTATTTTATTTTATCACAACCTGAAACAAGCCTGCATCCATCCTTGATTTTTTAGCCTTAAAATTCACTGGCTGAATAAAGCTTGAAATAGCCCTGAGTTTAGGCTAAGCAGCCAGTCTTGGTTCCAGGCTGCTCCAAACGATGCAATGAAACCTGGCCCAGGTCTGTCTCACTCAGGCTCGGTGAAACAAGGCTCGCACAAGTTTGTTTCCATCGTCAGCCTTTTGATTCCCTATCTGGGTTAGTGGTTTTTTCGTGCGGTAATTTGAAAAACGGCGTGAATGGTGAACACGAACATTTGCATAGATTCGTGATGCCGACGTGTATCGTATCGGGGTGTACTTATATATGTTGTAAAAGTTCGAAAAGTCATAGGCAGGTAATGTGACTAACCCCCCCCCCCCTTTCTCTTATTACAGCGGTTTTAAATATTGTAAATTATTCATATTTTTTGTGTTGCCCTACACCCCCTACACCCTACAGGCAAACCCATCCCCTCTCCAGATCCCATTACAGCAGTCTTGTACCTGCCAGCGCTACAAGCGGCAAAACTCGGCGACAATTCCGAGCTACATTTCCCGAGCCGACTCCAGCGGCCAGTGTCAGGGGGCTGGCGCTGACCCACAGTGAAGGTCACCTCCACTTTTTAAAATAGATTGGTACATTTTGTTTTTCAACCATCTTGTGGAGCGCCTCAAGCCGCATAACAAAAATTCGGGGGTCAAAGTCGTTCAAGGTCTTTCAAGGTCAGTATCGATGATACAAATCTAACTATCTCGGATCACTACCAAATATTTGGTAGTTATCCGAGATATTTAGATTTGTATTTCATTTTAATAGGTGTTCGAAATGACCTTGAACGACTTTGACCCCCTAATGTTTTTTATGCGGCTTGAGGTGCTCCACAAGATGGTTGGAAAAATGTACCATTCCATTTAAAAAAGTGGAGGTGACCTTCACTTTGCGCCAGCGCCTCCACCGAAATAAAAAATATTGGTCGCATTTGATGGCCCCCTTTGAACCGTACAATTTTTGTCTGGAACATTTTGTTGTGACGTCGATTATTACCGAGTTATTTCGGGTGGCGGAGATACGAGGGACACCCTGTATACACGTACAGTTAGAAGGGGGCGGGTTACACCGATAACTGCAGCGTACAGCCCTTTTCATGCACATATATACAAATTCTATACACACATCTGTACGAGGAGGTAGTTTGGCTCTCTGTGGAGTAGTTCCTGGCAACAAACTGCAGTAACGGCTCCCTAACGCATCGGCAACTTTTAATATTCTTGCTCTTTGACATACTCCTTGATACTTTGCTGCACTTGTGTATCAAGCTTTGAACATATATATATATATATATATATATATATATATATATATATATATATACACACACTTACATACACTTACATACATAAGTATACACGTACTTAGGTACACGTAGCGTTTTTTTAAGATTGCTCGTGCGAGTGTGGAAAATATGGAAAGCCTTAGTTAAGGGTGGGTGAAGAGATGCGATGAAGCAGGTACACACGTACGAGAGTGGGTAGTGTCGAGAAAATTATAGACAAATGTATAGAAATAGTTTTACCGGTGCGTTTCATACACGCGGTATGTAATTTTTAACAAATTGAAATACGTTAATAATTATGACAAATTGAGTGATGCAAATAATTCTGAAAAAAGTCTGCCAAAGACGCGGCTTCGAAATAGTCACTGAAAAAGTGAGCTGACAAGGCCCGAAATTTACGTTGCGAAAATTCTTCGTTCTCGCAAAACGGGCAATCTCCTACAGTGACTGACGAAAATAAGTGGTCACAATGCACCAAATAAGCCTTCGTCCGCGAAAGTATAGAAAAAATGGAATGGTCTTGAGTACTTTCGACTCAAATAAATCTTTTTCAATAAAGTTTTTATATTCGTAGAATATAAAGTGATATATTTCATAGATTTTTTTGTACTTTTTTTAGAACGACTGAATAAACTTCAAGGACAAAATAACGAGACCACTTTGCATTTTTAAGAATAAAATTACAATACTTTTTGCAAATAAACAATTATTAGTTGGTATGGCCGCCATTTGCCTCGATTACTGGAGATATTCTTCTTGGCCTGCTCTCGACGAGCTTTTAAAGGTACTCTCCGTCCAATTCCTCCCACGTTTGTTTCGGCGCTGCGAAGAAATGTTTTCGGTTGGAAACGTCCCATTCATTGATATTTTTTTTATCAACGATAGACATTCTTAATGAGATTCAAGTCGGATGATTGTGGAGGCCAAGTGTTTTAATGTCTTTGTACCTCAATTTTTTTGAGTTCTGTATGATGTGGAGCACTGATGACGCCAGACTTTCGTTGAGGGTTTCAATATATTTTATATTAAGGCGTCTTCTCACTTTAGACGCTAAAAAAGGCTATTTTCATGAATTGCTTTGATAGGTTTATATTATATATATTGATATAAAAGTTGTTGCACTTAATAAATACACTTTCGAAATACACATAAAAAAAATGTTATGCATTTATGTAACCCAAACAAACTTTAAACGCGTTTTTATTGAAACAACGTTTTTCGGCGGCTTGTTGATAATATCTTCGAAACTACTGAACCAATCATTCTGAAATTTTAACCACATATTCTTTACAACTATACATATAGCACATATCAAGGATTTTTACAATTTTTGATATTTACTATTTTTTGTTGCCAAAAACGGTGAAAAAACACGTTTTTTGTTGTTGTTTTTTCGAAAAATGTTTGCTATTTTGTTATTTTTGCATATATCAAAAATCGTATGATATGCGTTACAGCCATTAACATAATAAATCTAAAACCGTCTGATTTTTTTGTTTCGGACGATCCATCTCCGAGATTTCACCAACAGCGCAAACCTACAAGTTTTTTAGGACATTTTTTCATCTACCTTTTTCGTCTATAAATAGTGACTTAAGGGGTAAGGCCACTGTAGCGGGGGAAAAAATAAGTATATTTTGGGATTTTTTTAGCGGGACAATGGAATAATTCAAAATTCTGAAAAAGGTCCTTTATTGCACATATCATAAGCTGTATAAGTTATTTTTTTCAAAGTAATATAAAACAAAATGGCGGCTGCACAGCTTTTCTTCGACGAAGCCTTTTCTTATCATAGGCGCGCGGCCGAACAACGGCACCTGCAATTTTTAATTTACAGTGAATGAATTTTTTTTTTTCGATTATACATGTGAATAGCTACAGAAGTACGTAGGATTTTTTTGATACATCGAATTTTGCAAAAACAGCGCGTTTTTTAAATGAAAGTTCAAAATTCTCAAAAAAACATCCGAAAATTGTTTATTAAAAAAAAAATGTAATATATCGAGAAAATCCTACGTACTTCTATGCAGAATGTAATTGTGAATATACAGTTAAAATTTCAAGTCAATCGGTCAAGATTTGTTCGAGTTATGAGTCCGGCCGACTTGAAAAATGTAGTTTTGAGAAAAACGCGTTTCAAGTTTTCGGTACGGGTTGCATCGGACTGAGAGGGGCTGCGCCAAAATTCAAAATAGAAGTATTAAGACATTTTTCCCACCTTAATCTTTTGAGTATGTCATTTTTAAGATATTAAGGCATTTTTTAAGAAAAAAAAATCGATTTCTTGAAATTTCTACAGTGGCCGTACCCCTCAAATAAAGAATAAAAAAAATGTAAATCGAGAGTGTATGTATTAAGTGTAACAACTTTTATATCAATATCTATAATATAAACCTATCAAAAAAATTCACGAAAATAGCCTTTTTTTAGCGTCTAAAGTGAGAAGACCTCTTAACGGAAAAAAAAAACTGAGATAGGAATTTTTTTGTTATCTTATTCGGACCGTGAAGCTAGAAGTGGTCCCTCTTTTTTATCAGTCACTGTATCATTTTTTTAACAGTCACTGCAAGGATTATTTTTGTCTGCAGGGGGGTTCGCCGTAGCGCATAGGGTGATATGACCCTTGACAAAAATCATCATAACACGGTGAATTTATTGAATTTTTACAAAATCTCTGTTGCACGTTAAATTTAAGACCCTAGGCTATAAAACTATGCAATAAAAATATCCTATTTTCGAAATTGCAAGCTCATGCAGGCCCCTAAATTTAGGGCGCCGCAGAAAGGGAGGGTGGGATGCAAGGATAAGGGACGAGACGATTCATTACGGAGCATCGAAACGTATGAAAGAAGACGGAAAGAAGAAAAAAGACAAGAAAAGGAACGATTGTACCGCGAGCGTTCGTGTGTTCGGATGCGGGATCTCTTTATACTCGTCCTTGCGATCCGGAAAACACGTATGTGTGTTCGTTACTGCCGTCCAGGTTGGAGCTACGAGCTTATCCATAACGATTGAGCGAGCTTGTCCAACCGTGAATGTAACGATAGTGCGATTTTGGCACGGACTTTTCTCTCGTTTTGGTACGGCTCATCGATTCTTACACGAGCGCGATCCAGTGACCGAACTGTCGGTGAACACACACACACGCGCACACATGCGTAACCAATATCGGAAAAAGGACGAACAAATTTCGTTGCGTTCAATCATCCGTGCGAGCTCTTTAATCGTGAGACTTTTTTTCATGTCAATGTGTTCTTTTATTTTACTTTTTCTCGTTGAAGTTCATAAGTCTCACACAGTTGTTTGGAGTTCTTTTTCTTTTTTTCCACACGATGAAACGGAACCCAGCATTTACTTTTTTCCCTTTTGTATACCGAGCTGAGAGGGAAAATCTCGCAGAAATCTGTGGAATACGAATCTGCGCGAGTGGGCACAAAATGGGGATGTATAGAGGCTGAAGTCGTATTATTTTGGCACCAGACTGCTTAGTATTTTCGCACTAGACTGTAACATCCGTTTGTGAAATATCTTTGGGGCTCCGGCGTTTGGAAAAAGGAAGAGGGGTGAGAGATCGAGCAGATTTTTGTGGTTGTGCATATGCTTGCTTGACGGTAATTGGGTGTAAATGGTGAATTTAATAACGCTGGAACTGGCAGAAAGAATCCAGCGGAGGCGAAATTTCGACGCGGTATTGCAGAATTCGTAGCCTTTGGCTACGCGCCGCCGCAAACTACATCCAGATGTCGCAGAAACCGTCTGCTGCTCACACTACAGCAAGGGTCTCCATTTCGAGGCCTGGGGGCCGCATGCGGTCCGCCGGGCTTTTTCCTGTGGCCCCGGGAGGCTAAAGAAAATATCACAATAGTCATCTATTACGATATCACAATATCACAATTAACAGCAGACGTGCTGTCAACATGCATGACATAGCGACTTTTACACACACTACAGCAAGGGTCTCCAATCCACGGCCCGAGGGGCCGCTGCGGTCCGCCGGGCTTTTTTCTGCGGCCCCTGGAGGCTAAAGAAAATATCACAATAGTCATCTATTATGATATCACAATATCACAATTAACAGCAGACGTGCTGTCAACATGCATGGCATGGCGATTTTTAGGTTTGCATGCTTACTCTGTATTCTGTGAGAGGAATCGATCGACCTATGAATTATCCTGATGACGGCTTCCGTTACGTAGCGACAAAAAAAAACTTATTTCTACTAGTCTGGGCAGATTCAGTTCATTGATGAGAGAGTGATTGGTGGGGATTACGCCCCAAACTGCCATCTGTGTTATGGTAGCGAAGCGCATACAGTCACGTTTAAGGCAGCACGTGCACGAATCTCCTCATTAGAAAAAAATGGATTTTTTTGTATGCTGTAGTAGAGACATAAAAAATGACGTCCGCGAAAACTCTGCAGGCCTTACCGGCTCAATACAATAGTAATTAATTCACGAAATCAATGCATTTAACCCACAACATTATAGGGATTCCGTGCGGATCGAACTTTGGAACGGAAATAATAATAGTTCCCGATTAGATAAGAGCTATGCGAAAAGCGACGAATGACAAGAAAACTGTCGCGGTCACGTATGTTCCATTAAAAATATAGGTTACGGGACATTACGAGCAGATGTCATCGATTCAATCGACTCATTTTTGCGTTCGCTAGCCGCGTCTGCCATCTCTCTTGTTACAATATGCACATTACACATACACTACAACACACGATTACACATACGGTGAACAAACACATGCTTGACATGTATCGAAATCACCTGAATACAGCGTTGCCACGGATCATACAGGTCTGGAAACGAAGCCAGATTTCAATGGAGTCGTGAGGCAGCGTTACGAGCTTCACTTTTCATTCCGCTCGCCGCCACCGCCGTCGCTACTATCGGCGAGTACCTCCCACCCACGGTCGTCTGTGATCTCTCCCTTCGCCCCTTGTCTTGTCTTAGACCGTGCCCCGTGCCATTTATGACTCCATTTTTTATTACAACGTTCTCGATAACCTCTGTTCGCGTCAACGAGCATTTGCAGTTAGAAAAATATTCATAAAGCTGGCGAAGGTGGACCGTTGTTTCAGGGCTTTCTAAACTGACGAACCAATAAAGGTATTTGTATATTCAACATTCCATGTGTTGCGTATTTTTATTATATTTTTTTAAATTTTTATATTGGTCTTCTTCCAGCCATACAGGATCTTCCCCTTTTTACAAGCCCCACTTCTATTCTCTTCCACAATCCCCCGTCCTTATTCCACAATTCTTTCTCATCTACCTCTATTCCCCCTTCGCCCCCCACGAAAAAGTTAATGTGCATTTCGGATCATCGAGAAGAGTGAGAGAGACGGACGGAAGCTGTTCTGTCCTTGTCGCACACGTACACGCCGATAGCAATGCCACGTAGTCGCGAAAATTGGAAACAAACGTGGGTTCGTTAACAGTGCCTACCCCCACCACGGTCGTTTCCAGACCTGTATGTAAGACCGTGCCATGAATATTGCCAGAATTATGAAATGGCGGCCTGTGACAACTCAAGTCAAATCTGATTGCGATTTTACTTCACTTACCAAACTACAATACAAACAGTTATCACATGCACCTCTCAAATAATTATTTTCTGAATCATGTTTATTATTATACCCAAATACATTATATTTTGGTTTTTTTTTGATTCGATAATTTATAGATTTTCTGTTGACTAGTCAATCCGCTAGTACTACCTTAAAATATACCGGGTTCGGAAGGACAGTGCCTGCTAGATCTGCTTGCCAGTTTCAGCGTCATTGAAGTTATGGGATTCGACCATGGCGATTAATGGAGAAAATTGACATCGTTAACTCTGATTTTAGTGATGTCAACAACGAAAACCCGATAGAATTGTCTGCTTTTCGGTAGCCGATGCGTGGCAAAGCGATCACCCCTCCAAGTATTGTCCCGAATGCTGCTTCACACGGAAGATCGCCGAAGTCGCATACTGATCTCGCGTTCACTACTTACTGGCGCACATGCTTTTCTATCATATTTTTCATAAATGGTTTTTTTTTCCTTAGGTACACGCTTTTCGCGTTTGTTACCTATTCTTTCCCTTCATTGTGCCCGTTTCTTTCCTCTACTTTTTACTCCTTTTTTCTCCATCTTTCTCCTTGTCCCCCCCCCCCCCTCTCGCGGCCGCAGCCGACTTCCCCCTCTGTATTATATTCATCATGACATTTCTGTCATGGGTATAGGGAAACTGCGGAAAACCTATACCAATACAGCCGGTCATCGAGTTCGCGCCCCAGTCGTGGTACTAGGCTTATTTCGCCGCGAAATGCCGAAGAAAAACATTTCACGACGAAATGTACGCGACTGGGATTCGAACCCGGGACCTCCCGGTCCGCAGGTTTAGTGGCGAGCACGCTAACCACTAGACCATCGCACCGGTCATATTTTTCATAAATGTTTTATCGGAGAAAACACGCCCGCTCGCTCTTGACGCAATTTATATTTTGCGCGAATCACGTGTACCTGCGGAATGTAGAGGAAATAGGATAAAGTCGCGTATGTTCAATAATATCGCGGTTCAACCAAAAAGAATAGGATGTTCCCGCGCATTGTTTATGAACAATCGGTATGTATGGCTTCCTGGATCATTTCTTACGTACATTTTTACGTATCGGCGTATACACGCATATACGGAAGGATGGTCGAATTTATTGGCAACGATTTTTATTATTTTCGGGACCGTCGTCACGCACCATTGAATTAAATCTACGACCGCGCGTCCTGTGCCCGGACGTAATATTCCAAGACATGTCGCTGTGAGTTATGTGTGTATATATATATATATATATATATATATATATATATATATGTATGTATGTATGTATGTATGTATGTATGTATATATGGGAGGTAGCCAAGATAATTTTCAACCAAAAAGTTCTATACAGGTTGGTCCGTTTCTCAACGATTGCAAAGTTATGATTTTTTTCAATATTTAAAAAAAATCGTGTCCCAGCTGCATAAAAGAATTAATTTACCAAAAAGTACTCACTATATGCGAGTTATTTTTTTTGCGATGTAGCCTGATGATGTGGCTTTTGCGTTAAAATGTAGTCTTGTATAATTGTCATCACGAATTCTTAGAATTGTCATCATAAGTTTTTAGAATGAAACGAATTTGTAATAACCTTTCGGATCAGAATTTACTTCGCTACGTTTTCATCATTGATGTGTAAAAGAAAATGTTTCACTGAAACTTGGCCCTGTAGTAGAGAACTATCTTATGAGGATTCTAGAAAGGTAGGTACATCTCATAGCCAGACCCTCGAACGTTTTATACTATCGATTTGTATTCACTGCAAGGCAGTGTTTTGCTTGAAACATCGAAATGTTCGACGAACAAATTTGAGCTGTTAATTTGCATTGGGAACGCATTATTTGAATGCAGAGCATTTATGCAGAGATTTACACCTAACTTATCACAGCCGCTGGATTGGAAGAGGCGGACCCTTAACCCAAACGACTTCTTTGTGTGGGATTATTTTAAAGAAATTGTTTTCCAAACTGAAAGTGACTCGGAGCAGCAACTGCGTCGAAAAATCAGTGCGGCCGCCCAGCAAATTAATAACTTCGTGTGAGAGGCAGGCATTTTGAGCATTTGCTGTAATAACTGATTTGAAAAAAACACTTCATCTTTAATTTTTATTTAATTTCCAATTCGTTTCGGTTCGATTTGTTTTATGACCAAACACAACTGTGCAGTAAATAAAAATCGACAATAAAAAACTTTCGTGATTCAGGGCTATGAGTTGTGCCTTTTTAGAATCCGCATAATGTGGACCAGCTTTGCTACTACTGCAGCAAGTTTCGGTAGAACTTTATTTTTTCAATCAATGATAAAAACACAGGGAAAACAATTATGATCCAAAAAGTCATTACAAGTCGATTTCGTTCTAATAACTCGTGATGACAATTATGAAGACTACATTTTGATACGAAACCCACATTAGGGTTCTTAAAAAAAATAACCCGCACAAGGTAAGTCGTTTTTTTTTAAGATTAGTCCTTTTGTACAGGTGGAACTCGATATTACAAAAATATTTAAAAAAATCATAACTTTGCTATCGTTGAGAAACGGACCAACCAGTATCTCAACTTTTAGTTCGAAATGATCTCGTATGAAGTGTACGAATTTACTTCTCGGATGAAGTTAATTGCCGATACATTTACAGAAGGATTGCACAGGTTGCAAAATTGCATAGACGCAGTCCGAACTTCGACGTACACGCTTTTACGTTGTCGATATATACATACGTGTATGTATATAAATATATGACGTATAATATTATACAAGAATGTTTCGAAGCAAAGAAATTGTGCAACGGTTTCCACCGAGCGATAAACCATTCGATCTACCGCGGGCGATCGCCGACGAAAAACTTTGCTTCAGTCTCGAAAAAGCACTCGGCCGTACGGATATATGTCGGCGGGAAAACTTTTATTGCGTACTTTCGTCGAAGCCGAGGGACAGACAGATAGTGGGAGAGAGGCAGAGAGGGGGAAGGAGGCCTTTTGCCGTTTTCTCAAGGGAGAATCCAACGACGATATCTTTCAATCCTCGTTTTTCTCATGCTCTCGTGTCTATTCCTCGCCAATGTGGGCGGTACAAAGAGCACAGACTTTATATATATATATATATGTATACATGTGTCGAAACTACCTTTGATATCCAGCTCGATCACGACATAAAAGTAAAACGTATAGCTCGGTATCGTTGAAACTAAAGTTCTTTCACGGGGAGGTGGTCTGTACGTCAACGCTCCCCTCCATCCCAATCCTGTCCCTCCCATCGTGTGCCACCTTCCTATATTTCTCATCCCCCCTCCATCTTCATGGCATCTTTCGCCCGCTATCAATTCATTTCCAACCGAGTTGCCTTAAACATTTAGCCCGTATCGGCTCATTTATCTGCATATATATTTGTAAGAATATTCAGTCAAATTACCATTAAGAGCCTTCCGCGCGGTCAAACGATTTAATATGTCACGATCGCGGAGAAAAATGCGCCTGCAAACGGCCGCGATGAATGTCGATGTGATTGAGTATCCTCCTCTTTGGCGCTCGCACGTCAGGGCAGGCGACTGTATTCTATATAGAAATGTATAAGTTCATTTTGAGATTGTCGTATTGTGTATATGCAAATTTTAGATCTTCGTGATGGATAATTCGGAGATTTTGGGAAATTGGAAACGTGGTGAATATAGATTGGGGGGGGGGGGGGGGGGCTCCAATTTGGCGTGCGTCTATCATACTCATTTATATTGTGAGAAGGGGTCAGATATGGTCAAAATGGTAGCGCTGAAGAATTCTTTCCGCATTTGATGGATACGGGAAATTCGCTCTTTACTATGAACATGGACAGCTTGAGGGGTCTTCTCACTTTAGACGCTAAAAAGGGTATTTTCATGAATTTTTTTGATAGGTTTATCTTATAGATATTGATAAAAAAATTGTTACACTTAATAAACACACCTTCGAAATACATTTTTTTTAAATATTCATTCAAGTCACTATTAATAGACGAAAATGGGAGTTAAAAAAATGTCCTTAAAAATTGTAGGTCTGCGCTGTTGATGAAATGTCGGAATTGGATCATCCGAAAAAAAATCAAAGGGTTTTAGATTCAGTATGTTAATGGTTATAGCGCATATCATACAATTTTTGATATATGCAAAAAAAAACAAAATGGCAGACATTTTTCGGAGAAAACAAGAAAAACGTGTTTTTTTCACCGTTTTTGGCAAAAAAGTTAACATTTAAATTTAAAAATATCCTTGTTATGCGCTACAGCTATAGTTGTAAAGAATATGTGGTTGCAATTTCATAAGGATAGGTTCGGTAGTTTCGAAGATTTTATCAACATGCCGTCGAAAGACGTTGTTTCGAGAAAAACGCGTTTAAAGTATGTTTGGGTTACAGAAATACATAAACAAACTTTTTTAAATGTATTTATTAAGTGCAACAACTTTTGTATCAATATCTATAATATGAACCTATCAAAAATTCATAACAATAGCCTTTTTCTATCGTCTAAGGTGAGACGACCCCTTGATGAATCGATATTTCTCAAAAACGTTTGAAGATTAAAATCTTGATATCACTATTTTTTGTGATGTGAGTGAGCTTTTTCGACCGGTCTTAAGAAGTTTTAATCACATGGGGAAATAATTACCCAGCGCCGCCATGCAGATTCGTGGGAGCTCAAAATTAGTTAGAATTTTTCTTACACCCAATAATATTTGTAAGAAGACGTAAGCGATAAGTAAATATATACTCTACCGGGGAGAAGTTTCCGGACGAAAGTTCAAAAGAGTGCCGGAACGATTTTCTATGCTATTTCGCCGGTAGTTGACCTAGGCCAATTTAATAAACGGCATTTTAAAGAGGAGGGATGTACCTTCATTTTGGCTTTTAAAAAAAATGTTTACGATTTTTTTTTTACAATTAGAACCCCGTTTGCAGTAAAAAAAATTTTACGCATTTCTTCGACCAAAATCATAAAGGGGTAAGCCTAAGCTTCAATTGCGGTTTTTTAAAATTCTCTACGATTTTCTTGCCAACAATATTTAGTTTTTTGTAAAAAAATAGATAATTTGAAAATTGCTCCGGAGTACGAAAATGATGAGATTTACAAAAAAAACCTTAAGACAGCAAAAAAGTTGCATTGCTTCTTGTGAGTTCACGAGAATTTTTTCGATTTAAAAAAAAATTTATTTCCGGTCAAAGCTCGATTGATCTGAATACCATAACAACAATATAATTGAATTCGGCGAGAGGAGGTTTCTTCGACGAGACCAAAGTTTAATATGTAAGTCACCGTTCCGGTACTCTTAAATTTTTGTCCGGAAACTTTTCGCCGGTAGTGTATAAATATATATATATATATATAATTACACATGCACCCACATAATGAAATAAGGTTGATGGAAAATAGCACCAGTGAACAAAATTCCAGACCTCGTCTACGCATGACAAATCAAAAGCTTTTTTACTTATGGCGGATGAAAATAACCGAATAATAAATCCAATGTACATTTACTTCGTTTTTCCGAATTTTAATACTTTCCAAAATCATCCGGAAATGGGAACGAACGAATAAGCGATTACAAAAATAGATAATGTTTCTCGGATGTTTAAATGATTCGCAAAATAAAAAGAGAATAAATCTGCGCATAAATGTTGAGCTTTTTTTCTTCATGTATGTGTGTATGCACAGGGAGAGGTGGTTAATTCGTATCAAGTGCCAGGCTTCGAACTGACGAGAGTATTATTCTCTCGGTATCCCGTAATAATTATTGCTATATATCGTCACGCACAAAGCGGCGGTTATACATATCGACCGCGCGTTCGTATATTGTATTTCATATATATATATCCCGCATCTATGAGCACGAGGGACGTGTAATTAATTCTGTCAAATCATCCGCGAATTCGGTCGACGTTATATAACGCACATCCCGCAACGCAACCTCTGTACAACACACAAGTATGCCCACGGATTATTGTTATTATTATCGGGGTTCCACCAGCCTTCCCCTTCCCCCGCCGGCCCGAGCATTGGTGCGTTCAATTTTGCATTATTCACACGCAGATTGATCTATATCGCTGTCGAATGGGTCAGATCTTCATGAACTCGTAAATGCAACGAAAATACTCGACGCAAACAATTCACAAAGTGCCCGCCCCCCCCCCCCTCCGCCCGCGTAAGGTATATTGGAAAATGAAACGAATATGTATTGGCGGGCAATGATATAAAGAAAAACAACTTTCGTACGCAATGATGGGAATATGTGTTCACCGTTAAAACAATATTCGCAAAATCTGTGCGCAGAGATGATCGCCCGCTTATTCCGTGCACTGTGACATGTATCATCGGCATGGCGGCGAGATCGACTCTGCATCAGACTTGCGAAAATAGAGGTTGCGCACCATCCATTTGAGCCGATTCTACACAGATGATGTAGCTGATAGCAGTACTCCTCAAAGCCCTCTCTTATTGTCAATACTGCGTTCAACGAGAGAATGACACGCTTTCGAACCTCAATTCGTCCGGTACGGTCAGATTCTGCCTAATGCGCTGCCCTCTTTACCCATAGACTCTCCACGTAGATTTTTCGTGCAGGACCCACTGTCACGGTGCTACGGTACTGAGCAGCACGCCTTGCTACCCCCACCCGGCCCACAGGCCGCTCCCAGCTGCGCGGCGCTGTGGCGTTCTCTCGTTGAACGCCATACTATTGTATAGCGTACTTCGGGCCTCACGCTAGGGCCCGAAGCTTCTCTTACAATGCGCTACAGCGATTGATATTCCTCCCTATTCATAAGAATTCTGCTTGTGTTATCTTCGGATCTCACTAATATATCATAAACTTAGGGTTTCTGTAAGTACGTTCGTTTTTTAAAGCTGAAATTTAGCTGGTTAATTTGAGAATTGGAATGCGGCAATGAGACGATATCTGTGGTTTTCGGAAATTTCGTCTGTCCGTTTGAGCGAAGTTAGCTTGAAAAGGGTTGAAGCTTTTTTTCGTGATACTTCGAGATGTGAAATTAAACGCTTTCAGAAATCCCACGCACTTAGTTTCTCCTGGATCTGTCAATTGGAGTCTGCGTAAATGTAATTTGGCTTTTGGGAGGACAGTGGCGCGACATTGCTTTCTTCATTTATAAGGAAGCTCTTCAGTATATACTCCATGTATCATAAAGCAGCTTGGTTCGCATTGTTAATTAAGTCGATTTTTTTGTTTTCCACATGATTATGTGAAATTTTAGTTAGGTCGTAGGTTCGAATCCATGTTCAGGCGAAATATTTTCCTCGATAGGAACCATTTCAGGAGGTCAGGGAATGGGAAACTGTGATAAACAATCATACAGGTAGTACTCTCAATTGAGAATTTTTGAATTTATGAAATATTATATACATTTAGGAGACATACCATTCAATATGGTAAAAATAATTATTTTTTGATCATGTAAGGGAATTCATATTATGAAAACCTACTATATTATACAGCATTGAACAATCAACGTATGTTTGTAAGACTGTTGGTTGCGGTTAACACATGAGCATAGTTAACACAACTGCTAAAATATCATACCCGCGTAGAAATTTGTTAGGGTTAGCGTGATCAGAATTAAGCCCCGATCGGAGTGTGATACGGGTAACACCCATTACGGGCATCCTGATCCGGCCCTGACCGGGCCGGAAGTATCTAGGCCCTAGATCAGGCAATCCTAAAATGGCCCTACTAAGGCCGTCCCTGATAAGATCCTACTAAGGCGTTCCCCGATAGGTCCTTACCAAGGCTTGCCCTAATAGGCCCTACTAAGGCTTTCCATGATAGGGCCATACTAATTTCCCTAATGAGGCCCTACTAAGGCTTTTCATAATAGGGCCATAAATGGGCTTGCCCTATAACTGCCTCAGCAATCGATAGATGCACATAACCTCTTATTTTCCACATGGAAACTTCGATGTGACAGCATCGTAGCTTCGGACTTTCGATGTATTCCTGAATTCTATTTAAAAAAAAAGGTTTTATGGACTGTCACGACAAAAAGCGTTATGCAACTCGGATGCGTGTCAGAAGATCTTGCCAGGTTTGTAAGGACGAGAGAGAGAAATTTTATATATATATATATATATATATATATATATATTGAGACCGACCTTCTTTTATAAGTTTTTCTTATTTGATTCTACCTTCAGCTTTTGCTGCATAACAGAAAGCCATCACCTGGCGCGGCCCGGGTCTTTGGCTGCCAGGGCTCTAGATTTTCGCTTCTATCAATGTTGAGCGCCAACTCGTTTTGGGAGAACGAGTAAACTATGTTATGATTATGGTTTACGCACGCGGCTAGTAGTGGAGATACGTGGGTGTGACTGAACGACCCTTTTCTTCTTTATTCCAATATGGCTAAACTCACAATCCACAAGGAGCACCATCAGACGGGTATACTCCAGAGCAGGAAGTAGGGGCCAACAAAAACGTACTCACGAATACGGTGAATCCCTTTATTCGCTGGATCCTTTTAACACACTCCAAGACAATAAATGATTAAACAGTGATAAACGTAACGCACTCCTCGACGGCAGACCCTGCCCACGGCCTTTACAATACGCTCGAGATCCGGGGCAAGAGTGTTCCTCCTTTTCGGAGTATCGAGCTGATCGACCTCCTCGCTCCGATCATCCCCTCTCCCCGAATAATAATCAATCGAAGCATCGATTGGGCGCGTTCGTTATTTCAACGTATTCTACGCTTGCTGTCGAGGAGGATGCCGGCGTGTTAACTTCGAGGGAGATCGAATAATTGACAGGGCTTTAATAAAGTTCCTGTCACAATATATATATATATATATATATATATATATATATATATATATATATATATATATATATATATATATATATATATATATAAGGTTAAGTTTGAAAAATCAATAGCATGTTATTCGATAGAACTCTTTAATTATCACAATGATATCAACTAATTGATATACTTAATGTGAAACAACGAATAATTATAGGAATTCATTTGGTCTCTTATACCATATCTGCGACCAAGATGTTACAAGCACTCGGTAGCATAGGGGCAGTGTGCGTAGCTATAGGTAGGAAGGTACTAGGTTCAATACCCATATAGGCGGAATATTTTCTTCGAACAAAATCATTTCAGCAGGCCAGGGTATGACGAATTATGATACAAAATCATTGTAGTAGAAGCCTAAATTAAGCGGTTCATTTCATTTTGGATTTTTGAAATATTTTATGCATATAGGATACTTGGATTTACAGTGTATATTGTAAGCAAATAAAGATGCATTCGAATCGAATCTTTATTTATTACATTTAAATATATTCAATATTCAAAAAGAATAGCTGAAACGAATAAGATCATTGTAGGCCGTGAGACGTGGAAAAAAAATATTCTATTTTAAAAGGTTCTATTTAAATTAAATATTTCTTTCTGATCAGGCAACCTGATAGGGGCCTTATCAGGCAACCAGGTCAGGCCCATATGTGACACAACGTTAAATTTCCTAGTAGGGCCCTTTCAGGCTGCGTTATTAGTGCCCTACCAGGGCAGACAGGCAACCTGAACGCGGAAAATTTCTACGCGGGTAAGCAGTACTATATTTTAGGCAGTGACCATGAGTATGAAATATGGTTAAGATATGGTTGAAGTTACCATACATTTCTCTCAGTGTATGTATTGTTTTATTTGAACATGACCTTACCGTTATGATCTTGCCCCTACTTCCCCTAAATAGAAAACGCGTTTTTCATAAGAACAGGTTCATGATAACTTCGTATATTAACCTTAACATGATATGGCCCTATAATCCATTTCCGACGTACGGATGAACCGCATTTCCGCTATATGTGTGAGTGATGCCGCGGGAAAAAGCCCGTGCGCTATAAAAATCCCTGTGCTCGTCACTCTTCCATTTTCCATTTCCTTCCTCTTTAGCTTTGCAGGTTCTTTTGTTTATTTTTTTTATTTCCCATGTTTTATCGTACTCCCTTCGAGTTTTTACAATCTCTTCCATCTCCATGCCACATTCGTCACGTTACTTTTTCCAGTTCCGGAGAGCGACAAAATCGCCACCCCCGTCCCCTAAGTGCCTCCCACAGCCAGTCTTTCTTGATGCAATAACGTGTCGCATTTGCACGAGAGCACGGGATGACAGTAAAAAATCGGTGTCGATACAGGCGGCTATGCTAACATGGAAAACTCGGCAAAACTCTCTTCCATTCGATAGTCGGTATTGAGCGGTCACCCATCCAAGTATGGGCTCCGGTCAACGCTGCTTGATACGGCACACTGCTGAAGCTTGCCCCTCACGCCTATCGCGCATCCGCTCCTGTCGTATTGTCAACTTTTCTTCTTGACGTTTTTTTTCTTTCCCTGCAAGTTTTTTTTCTCGTTTTTTTTTTAAATTTTTTCTACGACCTTTTTTTGCAATATGAATTATGCGTTGTTTCACGAGTTCGAATGGGTATAATCGCTCTGAACGATTGCTTTGTAAGCGCCAAACGATCCGATCGCTAACATTTGTTTCGGACACTTTCCGGGAGTGCAAGCGGCGTCTCCGCCCGTTCCACACATTCATTGACACCCACGCGCGCGTGATATGTACCGAGGTATACATATCCTCGCGTTGTTCGCGATACGTATGCGTATTACTGATTAAATCGAATGCATCCGAGCGTATACACGGTCGCGGAAAACCGAACGTTGTCCCAACATGACGGAATGCGCTTGCGCATATGCACACATGCAAACGCATTTATACAGATACACATATTGAACTCAAATGTTCGCACGCAAATATTTTAGGGTGAAAATATTTGGCGATATTTTCGGCTGTTTTGTTTATATAAACAGGACATTGTCGAGATGACAGGTATTTAAATTCTATTATTGCTTTTACTATTACATTATTGAAATTCCAACCCGAAAATATTATTTTTCTTTCTTAAGGCGGGATATACATTTATAACGATCAAAAAATCTATTTTTTAAATTCTTTTAACGATAGAACTATATATGTAGAATATTTACCCAAATTTTCAAAGCGAAATTCGAAAAACTTCCAACGTTACAGCCCGTCAACGCTGTGCCTCGACGCTCGGATTCGGAGCGGGCGTGAACTTGAGGATTACTCAAAAACTATTAAGCCGATTGAGTTGAAACTTGGTAGAAATATTCATAATATTGGTACCTTCTACTTGACGAAAATTGTTTTTGAAAAATTGGAAAAAACGACTTTTTTAATCCACATTTTACAGGAATGTTGGTTTTTGTTGTAAATGCTTGCAATTTTCTCAAATTTGCATTTTCTTCATTTTAATTACCGTCGCATAGAAACTATACACGTTTCAATTGAAAAAATGTTTGAACTTTTTTGCAAATCAGCGTCTACGGGAAGCTAGACAGCATGCCGATTCGCAACTCCCGTGGCGACCTTGCCACTCTGCCACAGCTCCGCCATTTTTATGATGCATCAATTAAAAAAAATGTTTCGTGAAGTTAAATATACTATTAAAGTATACCTAAAGTTTGATAATTGGAGAATAATTATTTCTTAGTTTCAAAAATCCCTCAATATTGCTTATTTTCTTCCTGTCTAAATGTGTATCCCGCCGTAAACGTTGAATCCTGTCGTGACGAAAACGGGTCGATAATTTAGTATTATCGATCAATTATTGATACAACCGGAAGAGACGACGGATCTTAAACAATTGTTAATGTAGGAGCCGGAATTATCGTTTTAAACATTTTTGTAGTTAAAAAAACAATTTTTTACGTTCGACGTTGGCACTCAATTGAGTTTAAAACGTGTACCTTTGTTTTTAATGTAGACTAATTAAAATTACAGTATTTACACGTGTTCAATATTTTTATTATTGAACACGTGAAAAATCATAATTCTGAGCAAAATTAAAGATACTACTTGAAAATAGCGTGCATCACGTTTGAAGGGGTCTTCTCACTTTATCCGCTGAAAAGGGCTATTTTCATGAATTTTTTTGATAGGTTTATATTATAGTAATTCATATAAAAGTTATTACACTTAATGAATACACTTTCGACATACATAAAACAATTTTTTTCATTTATTTAAGTCACTATTTATAGACGAAAATGGTAGTTAAAAAATGTCCTAAAAAATCGTAGGTCTGCGCTGTTGATGGAATCTCGAAGATGTATCATCCGAAACAAAAAAATCAAACGGTTTTAGATTCAGTTAATGGCTTTAGCGCATATCATACGATTTTCGATAAATGCAAAAATACCAAAATGGCGGACATTCTTCGAAAAAACAAAAGAACGTTTTTTTTCACCGTTTTTTTGGCAAAAAAGTAAATATCAAAGTTTTAAAAATCTTTGCTTTGCGCTATAGCTATAGTTTTAAAGAATATGTGGTTAGAATTTCATAACGATCGGTTCAGTAGATTCGAAGATTTTATCAATAAGCTGTCAAAAAACGATGTTTCGAGAAAAACGCGTTTAAGGTTTGTTTGGGTTACATAAATACATATATATATTTAAAAATGTATTTATCAAGTGTAACAACTTTTATTTATCTATAATATAAACCTATCAAAAAATTCACGAAAATGGCCTTTTTTAGCATCTAAAGTGAGCAGACCCCTCAAAATCAATCTATACATAGGGCTCATTTTGCTCGAGATTTTTTTTTGTACCATGTACCAACAATTTTTTTTATATGGCAATGAGATATAATATACCGGTTTTATTTGAATCACCCTAATGTATGAATCACACCATTGTACAGTTTTACGTAATAATCGATATCTGCATTTATTCACATCTCGTCAGACAATTTGTGACGTGTTTGATTAATTTTTTCATTCGACCAAATTAACGAAACAAAAGGATACGACGTTGTCGCAGCTCCGGAAATCGGTCCCCTCTCGAAGTTTCAAAGACCCGCTCCCGGTGTGCACTTCTGCAATTATCCAATTATCCGTTTCTCTCAAATTGGCCGAGTTCGAGGTTCTCCGCCATTGTGTAGCATTACCATCATCCGGGAGAAACTCTTTGCCTGGGACCCACTTCGGGAGAATGAAGGTTTCCGGAAGTATGTCGTTCCGTCAAGTACGCAACGAGAGCTCTTGCTAGAGCGCAAAAAAATGAAGAGAGAGATAAAGAAACGCAAATAGAGAAAAAAACGGAAACGCGGTGATAGAAAAGGAAAAGAGGAAGCAAAATAATAGCGATGAAAATGAGTCGTCAGTTGCAAATCGGTTTGTTTCGATTCGGCAGTCGCAAGGCGTTCGTTTTCATTGTAATTATCAAATGGCCAGGCTTCGCTTCGATATAATCTCTCGTGTTTATACTTGTCATTCCCTAAACGAACAAGTGTTGGTCCTGTTAAGGGAGGACACCACTGTGACGGGCCGAAAAAGGTCGTTTTGTCCGAAGTTTTTTCTCTACTAGATTATTTATTTGGCTTTTGGAAAGAAAGGTATGTTATTAAGGGGTGAGATGCAGTCAGAGGCGTGAAAAAACGAGCATTTTCAATAATTTTTGTTTTCATAGTAATTACGTTTGTTTTACAAAAGTGGTTACACAGCCGTTTTATGTTATATTTCAACTTGACTTGTACAAATTTTCAAAGAAAAATATTGATTATTTATAAAAATATCGCCATCTTTGTGGACCCCCTTCGGCATGTAGTGCTTTGCGGTGACCATCATAAAATTTTATTGGATCATCTGAAATAAATAAAACAAAAAAAAATCATCAGTTTGATAATAAATCTAGTCTTGAATCGAAGCTTTTTTTTTAAATTAACATCATGGCGGCTTCCGACAGATAACTTTCGATTTTCGACCAAAAAATCGCTCGTTTATTATTTAAAAAAATAGAAGTTGTCAACAAAAATGCAAATCCTTCGATTAAGGACTAGTTTTTAATGCTATCAATAAGCCACCAAATTTCATCAAAATCCATCGAGTGGTTTTTGAATTATAGTGGTCAGCGACTTGAAAAACATAGTTTCGAGAAAAACGCTAAACTTTTTTTAAATGTATTTTGATCCGTTGAATCCGAATATCACAATTTTTGCCGAAAAATGGAGCATTCAATTGTTTATAGCCAATTGTTAAATCAATTTTTCAAAAAAATCAAGTTTTTCGAGGTGAATTATTTTTTTTTAACATTTTGGGCAATTGTAAATGAAAGTATTCTTTTAAAAAATTCGCTAAAGTTCATAATTTTTGGGTAATACATTCTTGAAAATTTCTCAAACAATTTTCCAATTTTACTCTTGATTTATGTATAGAAATACTAATAAAAAAATTACTTACGTCGAATCATCAATTCCTGGCCTATACAATAGGGCTTCTGCCGATGTGGAAGCTTCCAAAATATCAATTTGTTGTTGTCTTCGAAGCATTCTGCCTGTTCCCGGATATTATCGTTTGCGCGTTTGTCAGCCGCTACCTGCCACGGGGACCCAACGCCCCTTCACTAATTGTGGGATATCCCGGAAACTATTCATCGAATTGACTTGAAACTTTCAGGGAATATTTTCGAAACATTATACTTCAACAAAATGTTAAAAAAATCGATTCTTTGAAAGTTCTGACTTTATCTCACCCTTCAAGCATACATTGAACGTGGTTCGTGTATATTTTTATTCGAAAAGTTTAACATTAACAACACTATTGCGGGATAATAGACGCTCTGTATAAAGTATGTGGTCCAACGGCCGGATCGATAAGTTGACAATGGTTCGTTTGAGAAATAAAAATAAAAAAGTTTTATTCTATAAATGTAGTTCTCGTTGTACGTAGACGTTTTTCGACTGAAAACAAATCACAAAATGGCGCGTGTTAAAAAAAAGTATATATTTGGTGAAATTTTTGGTTATATTCGGGGGCTTAAAAAATACTGAATAAAAAAAATAGCTGCGTGCAACGAAAGCAACTGCAATTACGGAAATGGTGGCTTTTTTTAAATTGAAAAGCGGACAATTGCAGCTGGATTAATAATTTCGGCTTTATTATAGTATAGGCTTTATAATAGTTTTACTATACGTAAATCGTTGCGCTACCTGCTCTAACCAAATTTTCTATAACTTGGTCAACTTTCAACATTTTAACTTGATATTTTTCACATTCTCTTAGATATGCATATTTCGAGAAAACGCAACAAAAAAACAATTATTTAAATCCGTCACGGTGGTGTCCTGTCTTAATTCTACTCTTACAATTTACACTCTTCTTCGTGACCCTCTCTAATAATTCCCCGACGTTATTTTATTATTTCTGATTGTGAATAGGCGAAATTTCTTGTTGGTTTCTTGTTGCTTCTCGTGTGTTTGATCTTATATTAGTTTCATTGTACATTTGCTCATTGCGTTTATAATTAGCTACATAGCGTATTCGTCAATAGCCTGAATCCTATGCCACGCTTGAAGTTGTGATTTTTGGCAAAATTTCATCGAAATCTTGTCAGTTTTTTGTTGCTTTTTGTGTATTCGATGTTATCTTCGTTTCTTTGTACGTTCGCTCATTGCATTTTAATTAACTACATAGCTACATATTAGCTACAAAATTGATCGAAATAGTTCCAGCAGCTCTCCAGTTATCAACAAACAATCGGAAAGACAAGCAGAAAGCTAGACACACATTTTTTAATTACGTTTCTTTCTACTTCTTATAGTTAATATAAACGAGCTGTCAAAAAACGTTGTGAAAAAAATCACAGACAAAGCACTCCCTATGGTTATATTGTATGTAGAAAATGTTCTCTTACGATCCCATTTTCCTTACCCGACACCTGCCACTTCACTATTCCTAGTTTTTTTTCTACAGAACTAGGAATAGTGAATGGTAAACCGCCGTAAATTTGCGCGTGCGTATACTTCAAAGTACACCTAGTTCGATTATTATTATTATTATTATACTACGCGAAAAAAATGACACTAGTATTGAACTCGATCGCTTATTTTTGAGCAACGTGTATCAAACTTTTTGTATCGTCATGTCCGCGTAAAAAAATATTTCATTGCGCAGCTATTGCTCGAAAGATTGTTCGCCGGCTGCACTGGACGCGGTAGTAGTGTGCTCGTAATCGCGAAAAAGTTACCATTTCGCGCGGCCATCTTGGTTAATTTGGATTTTGTCGTTGCCGGAAGCGCAGCGGGTTTTTTTTTCCAGCTATGAAGCTCCAAGAATGGAGACGACGCTGGTTGTGCGTGTGTGTATATATGCGCAGACGAAACGGAAGGGAAGAAGTGACGAGAGAAATGCATAATGGGGGATAGGTAGGAAGTGCCAGGAAACCCTCCACCGCGGAGCCGACAAATTGTCGCGAAGGTTCTTTGCCACTTGAGCATGTGAATATATATGTATATTTGTGGATATATATATATATATATATATATATATACACACACACACACACACACACACACACACACATATATATATATATATATATATGCGGGTGTGAGTATGTGTGTGTGTGTATACTGCGTAGAAGCCGAGGACTCTCCTCGGGGATAAATTTGCATTTAAGCCCCCAGCGTTATGCCGTTACGTCAGCAATCTATACGGAGCATCGACCGTGATTAACTTCCCTCTCACGAGAATATCCATCCCTGTCTCTATCTGTCTCCCCTTAACTATCCGGTCTCCCCCCCCCCCCTCTCTCTCTCTCTCTCTCTCTCTTTTTAAACCCCTTTCTGTCTCGGTGCTAGAGATAAAGATTACCATGAATTATCCTCAGGTTTTTTACGGAATGACATGACAGTAATTGTAACGAAAATCTCCCGTAAAATTTGACGTCTTACTGCGTCTGGATTTTGATCGAATACGTATGGCGTATGACGTTTGTAGATTCATGGGTTTTCCATGTTCCAGTTCTCTTTCTTCAGCTATTTCTCCGCTCTCTATTTCTCCCTCTCTCTCAATTAAACAGTTAGACGTTTTCAAACGGATTTATTTATCACCATCTTTTGGCAGCGGTTCCGCTCGCTGGCATGTCAGAAATTTCGTTCATGTGTATGCGGGGAATATATTTTGAGGTTGTTGATTTTGTTATGTATTAGGGGTTTAGTTGATGTATTGGTGGTTGCATTGAAGGTCCTCTAGGTGTCATATACTTTGGTGCGAGTAGACGTCGCTTGTCACCTTGAAGTTGATGGCCGTGTGCCACCAACTTCCAGCCAAAACGCCATGTTTAGTTGTGACACGTGCCTCGAACGAGCAAGGTCAAAATGGACGGTGGCAAGTTGTTTTTCCGATGTGAACTTCTGCACTACTTTGATTTGAAAAAGGTGCAGTTAAAACTCGCCGCTTGCTTACGCAGACTTATAGTGAGTTCGTACCATCCGAACCTATGCGTAGAGATTGGTTTCGACGATTCAAAAGTGACGAGTGTGATCCTTATAACAAGCAGCGAATGGGTCAATAGAAGAAACCTTGAAGATGCTGAATTGCAACGTTGGCTGGTGAGAACTCTTCTCAAAGACTTCGAACATTGACGGCCACACTAGCTGAGCGAGGACGCCATTGCAGATCGACTAAGAATCACAGTTTTCTGGGCGCGGTATAGAAAAAAAGTTTCCTGTGGTGTTATTGTGAGTGGGGATTGAAAATGAATTTATCCCGTCAACTCTAACATACAAAAACATGGGTTGTGGCTGGCCAACCATCAACATCGAAGCCAAAGCGGAATTTCTATGGCCACAAAGCCACGCTGTGTATCTGGTGGGATATGAAGGAGGTGGTCCTTTATGAGGTCTTGAAACCAACAGCAGCTGGATTGTTTGAACGATAATTCAATTGAGAATCGCCGCCAGTGGCATCAAATCGTCAAAAGGTGGTTCTGCTACACCACGAAAACACTTGATCCCGCAGTCCCATTGGCGGTGGAAACAACACTGATAGAGCTGGAATGGGAGGTCCTCCCTTATCCAGTGTAGTCTCTGCATCGTGCCCCAAGTCATTATCATTTGTTCCAGTCGATACAAGCCTTAGAAGATCCACACTTCTGTAATTACGAGGAAATCCAAAAATGGGCCGATGATTGAATAGCGTCATAAGACAGGGCACTTTTCTGACTCTCTTTTGCCAGAGAGCGGGAAGAAAATAGTAACATCCGAGGGAAAATACGTTGATGAATGTAATTCAATAAGTTTTTACAAAATAGATGCTTGGAATAGGAAAAAAATAGAGGGTTTCAATGCAGCCACCTGAATAACAAGGCTATGACGGAAAATACGTTTTCTATAAAGTTTAAAAAACTGCTTTCTATCGTTTAATACATATTCATAATAGCATCAATAAAAATACAACATAAGATATTGAATCAGATGGGGTAGGCGTACCAGCTTTGGCTACTGTATCATTTGTGGCCACTTCGCGTTTCTTTCGACTTTTACGAAGTTTTGCGGTCGAGTTTACTGTATCGATTGTTATATTTCAATACAGAAACTGTTTTGGGACCCCTATCGATTGTGTACCTTTTCTTCTCAAGCCTGTCAATAGAAATGTGTTGACACTGAGCCGTTTGTCCGATTTCTTAACGAAGGTCCTAACGATCGTGTGGTAAGTAAAGTATAATTTCTTGTAACCTGAGTCAATATGATACATCATACACTTTTATTTTATCCAATATCCATTACTTTCGGGGTTGGGGTCATCAAATCTGAAACATAACCTAAAATACCCGAAATAAATGTGCTGGCCAAAACTAGTGCATTCAGAATGTGAATTCACTAGTTTTGCCCATCACATGACCACAACTGGAGCATGCCACCATTTCTGGCCACCTGTTGTGACTTCAGACCAAATTCAATGAGTGCGATGAAATCAGGCCTTCTTGTGCTTCACTAAAACTTAGATATATTTTTGAACTGTGTTTAAATTTGTAGATCATGGGCCGAATAAACAAAAAATCTATAAACACATATAAAAACGAAAATAAAAATAATAAAATTCAAGCGGGATTTTTTTGCAAATTACACGGAAAATGATGTCAAAGAAGCTTTGGCTATGATTCGCAATGGAATGTCAATTCTCAAAGCCAGTCAACAGTACAAAATCGCTCGTACAACTTTGCGGAATAAGCTCAAAGGTAAAGCGCCCGAGACGTCCGGCAGATGTGGGCCAGAATGTATACTTGGTCGAACTATCGAAGAAAAATTAGAAAACTGGCTGCTAGAAACATGCCGCATAGGATTTCCTATAACCAAAGATTGCCTGATCCACTCAGTTAAACAGCGTTTCAAAGCAGACAAATTTTCGAATGTATTAAAAAACAACCTTCCGGGACGGAAATGGTTTGAGGGGTTTTTGCGCCCCCACCCACGAGTAGCTCACAAAAAATCCGGACATTTGAGTAAAGCCAGAGCTATTCTCATTGAGCATCGCATCCGATTGTGGTTTGCAGAAGATTGCAACAGATTTAACAAGAATTCCGAAGATTTTGAAGATTGCAAAAGATTCTACAAGATTTGCAGATAAGTGTACACCAAATTTCAAAAGTGATGAACCCCTCGAGTTCCGTACTTCGCTAAATATTTAAGCCGACAGGAATTCAAGTTAGCTAACTTTAAGCGTTTTATATTAAAAACTACTTTTATTAATTGTTGATACCCCTATATATCGGTTTTAACCTAATTGCATTCCGCTTCTGTGCTCAGTAGCCACAACTGGCACTTCAGCTGTCGAAAAGCGGTACATTTGATGGCCACAACTGGTGAAAATGGTAGTTATAAAATATTTTTCTGTTCTTGAATAATTTGATTCACAGGCGGTTTTCATCGATAATAATTCGATTCCATGTACCTTCTAAGTTATGTTGGTCACTTTTTCAGTCCTATATTTGCAATAAAGTAAACATTATACGTAATTGAATGCCCGAAAATGCTTAAATTGGCCAAAACTGGTACGATTAGAGTAGCTAATCATTGAAGCTGGAACTTTATTAGATCGCGTATTCACTGCAGACCTTCCAAATAAATGCAGAAAGGAATCGCACGTCACTGTTTGTTTAAGAGGAAAATTGCATTTCCTCAGGCTCCACTTGACTGATCCACATGAAACATCCTACAGATCATTTCGGGAAGCGTTTATCTTCAAATATCAAAGATTCAGGGTAGACGTTTGAGCCGTTTTACGTCAACTACGCTGAAACAGATACAGAAAAAAAATTATCGATGTTTTGATATCATATTGCAATTCGTCCAGCTTGAAAAAAGCGAATGTGCAGAATTTTAGGTAGACACTTTAGGGTAGTTTAATTTTTTTTCCTCAATATAGTGATTTTTCACGTTGAAATATGTTTTAATGAACGAACATTGAGCTCGTACGCAAGTCATATAAAATATAAATATAACAGTACACAGGCCGGATAAATCTGCAAAGCGCATTGCTTTTATTCTTTCTATTTGAACTCTGTGTACGACAATTATGGAGCAATTGTTCTTCATATTTCCCTCTTCATTGTCTTCAGTGCCTGGCTGTGTACACGGCTGCATCTTCGATCTTCTCCTCTTTCAGCTGGCCACCAATAACGAATTGATACTCATCTCCGCTCGTGTTTATCACATTAGCTTGTACAATCAAAAGAGTACATCCGTTGCTTGTAAAAATTCAAGCCAGATGGACAAATAAATTGCTCAATCAAGCGGCTATCCCCTGCGCGGCTTCTTAATTCGAGAAGGCACCCTCAATCGCGTATACCCGTAGATCAGCTCGTGCAGAGCATCATTGATGCCTTAATCCTATGAGATGCACATATATGCGGGTCTTTGGTATACGCACTCACACACAAATACACGCACGCGTACGCTGATTCGATGTGCGGGTTTTCCGAATTGAGTTCCGAGTGCTCGCGTTGGGATGATGCGGGAATCATTGATGAGTATACTTCACACAATGATGTATATACATGATACTTAACATGAACATATGGGTGTGTGTATATTTATATATACACACACATATACGGGGTGTCCCTCTTATCTCTGCCACCCGAAATAACTCGGTAATTATCGATGTCACAAAATGATGTTCCAGACAAAAGTTGTACGGAGTGAAGGGGGCGATCAAATGCGACCAATTTTTTTTATTTCGGTGGAGGTGCTGACGCACAGTGAAAGTCACCTCCACTTTTTGAAATGGAATAGTAATTTTTTTTCAACCATCTTGGGGAGCACCTCATGCCGCATAAAAAACATGAGGGGTCAAAGTTGTCCAAGGTAATTTTGAACACCTATTAAAAAGAAATACAAATCTCAATATCTCGGATCACTACCAAATATTTGGTAGTGATCCGAGATATTTAGATTCGTGTAATCGAAACTGACCTTGATTGACCTTGAACGACTTTGACCCGCTTATGTTTTTTATGCGACTTGAGGTGCTCCGCAAGATGGTTGAAAAAAATGTACTATTCCATTTTTAAAAGTGGAGGTGACCTTCACTGTGCGTCAGCGCGTCAGCGCCTCCACCGAAATAAAAAAATGGTCGCATTAGATGGCCCCCTTCACACTGTACAACTTTTGGCTGGAACATTTTTTCGTGACGTCGATAATTACCGAATTATTTCGGGTGGCAGAGATGAGAGGGACACCCTGTGTAAAGAGCGATCAATGGCACAGTCGGTTTTGTTTTGGACTGACATGCCGAAGCCCCTGCGGGTTCAATCTCCGCCGATATCAATGGATTTTTCCAAATAATTTTTCACCGAACTCGGTCGATTGGAATCCACCTTAAAAATGACAGGTCCTCGAATATACATTCGGTCGGTGTACATATACACTATCGCTCAAAAGTTTGGATACACCAGTCGACATTTCTTGCCGCACTAAAAGTTAGATCGCCCCGTAAAAAAAAAGATAACCAACTTTACCAAACGGCGGTTTGAAGTTAACGAAGTCAGCTGTGTTTGACTTAAAATTTTTTTTTTGCCCCGGCACACACTTTTGTACGTGATCGTTTTTCGGCTATTTACCGACCGTCGAGAATTGGGGGCATAACTTATATTTTTTTTTTCATTTTTATCCATGATAAACTTGAAAGGAGTAGCAGAAGCTCCATTTTCGTTTTTTTTCGCCAATTTATTTTATTTTTTGTTAAAAAGGTCAAATTTTGGAAAATGCAACGTTACTCAAGAACTATAGGGTTTAAGAGAAAATGTCAAAGATGTACAAAGTTGCGTAAGTTTATACTGGATCGCCTGGAATTTTAGGAGAATTTTCCTGTAAGATTTTTTTTCTGACTATTTTCGCTTGGAACTCTGATGAGTAGGACGACTTCTCAAAAAGTCCGGCGTTTAGGACAAAATATCAAGAGGAGAAATTCCTTTAATTTTCGATTGTAAATATGCTTCAATTTTTAAAGATTTTTCTTGAATTTTTGTTTTGAAATATTTTTGGCTGAAACTCGTAGTCGCCCAAAAAATAAATTGGAGTATCTCGAAAACTATTGAGTTAAAGACAAAATATCAAGAAGGGAAAATGTTGCAGTGTTTCGTTTTGAATACGTTGAAGTTTTTTCCGTTTTTTTTTGCAATGTTTTAAAAGCACCAAGACGACCTGAAAAAAAAATTGTAGAAAAATGTGGAAAAAAATCTGAAAAATGTTAACGTATTCAAAACGAAACACGGTTAAATTTTCTCCTCTTGATATTTTGTATTTAACTCAAAAGTTTTCAAGATACGCTAATCAATTTTTTGGACGATTCGATGAGTCTGGGCCAAAAAAAATTGAAAAAACTGAAAAAATTCAAACGAATTTAAAATCGAAAATTAAAAGCGTTTCTCCTCTTGATATTTTGCCCTAAACGTCATACTTTTCAAGGTAAGCCATCTACTCATCAGAGTTTCGAGCGAAAATAGTAATAAAAAAAGAAATCCCAATGAAAAATTCGGAAAAAATTCTAGGCGATCCAGTATAAACTTACCCAACTTTTTACATCCCTGTCATTTCCTCTTGAAACCTATAGTTCTTGAGTTACATTGCATTTACCAAAATTTGTCTTTTTTAGCCAAAAATGAAATAAATTTGCGAAAAAAAATCGTACGACACTTTAAAAAACAAAAATGGAGCTTCTGCTACACCTTTCAAGTTTATAATTTAAAAAAAATGACAAATAATGTGCATAAGTTATGCGCCTAATTCTCGATGGTAGTAAAAGTCACGTACAAAAGTGCGTACCGGGTCGAAAAAAAAATCATGAAAAATATTTCCAATAAGCAAAACAAAGCTGAGTTTGTTCCCTTTAAAACGCCGTTCATTACATTGGGTTATCTTTTTTTTTTACGAAGCTATCTAACTTTTAGTGCTGCAAGAAATACACACTTTTGTTTCCAAACTTTTGATCGGTAGTGTATATATATATATATATATATATATATATATATATATATGGCAAAGTATACACGTCATAAGGATAGGCGCCAGGGCATCACTCGAGGTAAAAACTAGGCCGGTGAGCAATGGCCTAGAAGGAATAGAAGGAAATAAAGAAAGTATCAACAACATAAATAAATGAAGAGAAAAAAATCACATTTAGAGGCATTATGGGTAATAAGTCAGAAGCGACTACTACCCTTATGTAAGGAAAGTATCGCGATTGAAAAAACGAGAATCTTTCGCAAAAGGAAAAAACCAAATTTGTTGACTGTCTCTCTCTTTCTCTATCATGGCAAAAGTTCAAAAAACCTTTCATTTTTTCTTTAAATGATGAATTTTGACGTGTTATTCTTATTTCTTCCTGTTAATTTTTCAATAGTATTTTCCCTTTGACACTTACGGCCATTAAAAAATGGATGCCGTTAATCGCGTTTTGCACAAATTCCTCGTAACCCGGCTCCGCGATAAACAAGTTGGTTTCCTTGTTTTCGTTTTTTTCCCCTGCTGAAACGGGTTGAGAGCGAGCGTGGAGATAGTAATTTCGTAGGGCGCGCAACAATCGGGCACTATAAGATATAATTAAAGCTGATTTATTCGGGCTTATACGAGATAATCGCGGAGCGCGCGGTAGGTGCGGTAGTTAAAGTGGAAAAAGCCAGGGAAAATTAGTGACGTACCCGCGGAGAGGGTGCACAGCGGTTTTTTTTTCCGTTGATAGGGGAAATTCGGTTTTATCACCCGTTACTTATCGCGCGATCCTGTATATATGTACATAGGTACATACTTACATGTATGTGTATGTGCTTGTGTTTTTATATATAACCTAGATGACCGTGCTAACACCCGGAAATCTTGGCAAACGTTTGTCTCTATTTTCTGCGTTTATCTGCAATGTTAATTTATTTACTTACGAGCGTCGTATTGCGTCTCAATGACATTGCTTTATTTCTATATGTGTGTTTGTGCTTTTTTTAAATGACTAAATATCATGGCCAGTCAGGATTACTCTACACTGCTGCTTTAATTATCGCTTTAAGGGAGGACACCACTGTAGCGGGCGGAAAAAGGTCGTTTTTTCCGAATTTCGTTTCGTATATTAGATTATTTTTTTGGGATTTGGGAAAACGGTATGTTCCTAAGAACTTATTCCGTGTAAATTTGTTTAAAAAATAAATAAAAATTAACCACGTCGTTGAGGTATAATAGAGCCTCTGTATAATAAAACGGCCGGATCGATAACTTGACAATGATTTGTCTGAAAAATGAAAAGAAAAAGTTTTATTTAGAATTTATATAAATGTAGTTCTTGTTGTACGTAGCAGATTTTCGAGAAAAAAAAACACAGGAAGTGGCGCGCGTAAGTTTTATTATACGTAAATTGTTGCGCTACCTGCTCTCCGTCGTCTGTAACTCGGTCAATTTTCAGTATTTTAAGTTGAACATTTTTCCACACATTCTTGAATATGTATACTTTGAGGAAATGCAAAAAAAAATCGATATTTTTCGTAAATTGTCGCCGCTTTGAGCACGCGACGAAGCTGTCACGCAAAGTTTTTCCTAATTTCGAAAACTTCATTATGTTTATGAAAATTCGACTTTTTTCTTCTATTCTTTGAACCGCGAATCCAAAAAATGTCTTTTCGATTCAGCGGGCGTAGGAGAGATCGAGAAGCACGGCAACAGATTGAGATGGATTCAAAGGCTGGGTTCCCCCTAGATATCGCTCGAGGGGAAATTGACTCAGGATATATCCTGAGTCAATTTTACATTCGTATCATGGGTGATATGAAATTGTGCAGTATATATAGCGGTGGGTTAAAGACGCACATACGCACAGATGCATGGACGTTTCTCCTTGAGCTCGTCCGTCTCGTATTATATTCGTCGTGCGTTGCAATTCCGCTTTGAGAAGCTCCGGTATCACCGCTATATACGGGAGATCGACACGATGAAAGTATGCGCTGGTCTGAATAGAAATGAATAAGAATGCATATATGTATGTTGCATGCGCAAGCGTGCGTTGCATTTCTTCTCTTCTGGAGCTGGAAAAGCTCGGAGATCATCACATCGCAAAGCTCGAACCTGTTACGTCACATTCGTCGAAAGTTCTGTACAGAAAAGTCTGTTTTTTGCTCAGTCGTTTTCTTCATCTTCAGATTTATATAAATGTACTTAATACATACTAGGTGATAATTATGAAGTGGCCATATGTTTTTTAAGGGTTGGCGGCGGAGATTTTGCAACCAAGAACGCGAAGAAAAAAATTAAGCGTATGCTTATGATGAGTACTATTAGCCAGAAAAGAATTAAGCGTGCTAGAAAAAAAACACAACATTTCATTTTGGGTACAGCAGCTGCTGTACTCAAAATGAAATATTGTGTTTTTTTTCTAGCAACTTCTAGAACACGAAACACTTATAAAAAGCTTTTTTTATAGAACTAAATTTAATTTATTCACTTTGAAATGCACCTTTAATGATTTTTTCCCCTCGATAACGGGACAGACAGAAGAACGTTTTTCAGAAGTCTTCCGTATTCTGCTGTACTGAAAATGGAATATTGATTTTTTCCAGTATTCTCCGTTTTTTCTGGCCCTCATATTTTTAGCCCCTCGATACCTACGAGTATACGTTTTTCGTTGTCCCTAAACAATGAAAAGTTCATATTTCTAAATTTTCAATACGTGAACATATATATTTTTTCTTACCTGCGTTCGATGCTAGAGAGTTCCATATTTTTAGCGTTTTATTCTCTCCGGTGCAAAGTTTTATGTGAACGAGCTTAATGTTCGGCTTGCCGCCCTCTTCACAATTTCGAAAAACTTTTTGAGGTTAGAATTTGCCACACGAAGAACCTTCGTCGAATTTACTTTTGGCCCTAAAACGGGCCCTTTTTTCACTTTGCACGTATAAACGCTCTAACCTTGTTTAGAGGTTAGACCTGTCAAAACCACTTTAAGACCGCGGATGTCACGGCTACGTCGGGAGGCTGCGCAGAGCGAGTCTAAAGGCGTCGGTCGGTGCGCGTGTTGAGAAAAGTGTTAATCGACCCTCAAAAGAGCGTACGCAGTATGTTTACGACATAACCGCATGCTTTTATTCGGTTCAAGAAACGCACGAGTGTGGAATCATTTTCGTGGGAATAAAATCGCCCGGAAATTTCGTCGAAAATTATGAGATCTCAGGTTTGAGTGGCCGGATGTATCCGTCGTCGCGTGACTTCGATTCAAAGTTTAAAAAACGACCAGCAAAAGGCCATCTTACTGTATCAAGAGTACGCGGCGCGTTTGTCAGTGGCGTCGAAAGTTTCTTCTTTATTACTTGGCGTTAGGACGCTGCCGCGACTCTTGATACGTCTATTCGTCTTGAAGCTACGCCTGTTACATTGACAACGTTACTCTCCTTAGATTGACAATAAAGCTACAAATCGTTGAAGATAAAACCCTTTACATGGACATTTAGACTATTTTGGTCGATGACATTCATTCTTTAATTGAAAAATGTTATTAGTGCGATCTATTGATAGTTAAATCTGTCTATAGACGTTAACCTTCCGTTGACACACTTATCTGAGGCCACGATTTTTGATCCGCCGGGTCACTTTGATCCGGATGATACTTCACCCACCGGCTTTCAAATCAGGAATACACTTCCAACTCTTCTTATCTTTGCATAACTAAAATTCGAAAAATATAAAATCATATTGTAAAAATGTATTGAAAATTCTCAATTTTGGGAAAGCGAGCTTATTTAAAATTCGTCTGGGTGACAATGACCTACTGTATCAACAGAAGGTTAATGAGCTGCGATGTTTAGTATGGTGAAAATTAGATGGTATAACATTTCTGGATTTCAACTTTTTCGAAGGATGTCATTTTTGGAGCATGACACTTCTGAACTTAGAAAACCTACCTTTAGCATCGCGGTAAGCAGCAAATTATTTATCGATCAAAACAAATACTGACAAAGAATTTTTACGCGACCCATGTACAAAGGCCGTTGAAGACTCACAGCGGAAAACCGATTCGATACCGTAAAACAGGGCTACTTTGACATTCAGGGTAACTGACAGGTTTTGGGGCTACTTTGACAGAGCGCCAAAATACGTTTGAAATGTGTGCGCAGCGAGCCCGCTTGACCTTCTGTGGCGGGCAGCGGGTGCGGGGAACAAACTCGAACAATTTGTTCAAGTTTATTCGAATGTTGCTAAAGTTGATTGTAATGTTGCTCAAGTTGATTTTATCTCAATGACAATTACAAGGCTTATTAACCCGTGCGGAAAACTGATAAGGCATCCCTAATAAAAATAAGGGCCTTTCAGGGCTTTCCTAGTGCTTTCCCTAGTAGGGATTTCCA
The DNA here is from genome assembly GCA_963210295.1 of Ophion ellenae. Lineage (NCBI taxonomy): Eukaryota > Metazoa > Arthropoda > Insecta > Hymenoptera > Ichneumonidae > Ophion > Ophion ellenae. The sequence goes on from OY723388.1 coordinate 32,307,336, forward strand.
CAATGGGCCCAGACTTGGCCATTATCGGGATAAACTTGTAGGGATTTCCACAATAGGCCCCGACTTGGCCATTATGGGGATAAACCTGTAGGGATTTCCACAAAAGGACCCGACTTGGCCATTATAGGGATAAACCCGTAGGGGTTTCCACAATAGGCCCAGACTTGGCCAGTATAGGGATAAACAAGTAGAGATCTCCACAATAGGCCCAGATCTGACTATTATAGCGATAAACCAGTATAAATAGCTTAAGCTACATGGTTGATGGTATTTCAATTATTCAAAGCGATTATATACATCGACCAAATAATATTATCGAACGCAAATTGGAAAAAAGCGTACGGGCATTAGCAAATAAAAAATCAACGATGAACACAAATATGCAGACAAACATCAGACAGTATTTATTTATAAAATTAAAGAAACCTTTTACATAGATACAAACAATTACTCATGGTTTCACTCATACATGGAGTAATGCTAGTGCATAAGTGTGCACAGTCCCAACCGGTTTGCTCGACATTTTTATAGCAACTAATTTCCGCTCAATACTCATCATAGGGAAAATTATTTCTTCTGAAGACTTCGCTGATATTTCCCATTCATAAACTTTATCCGACTGTGTAGGATAAGTAAATAAATTGGTCTTTGTTTTCCAGATCTTTCCCTCAATGGAAATAGATTCTAGTGATTCAGTAGACCCATATATTTTTTCTTATTTCTACTACACATCCATTCCTTAGAATGGATTATTTTTTGTATTAATTTTGTCATGGCAGTTTGTCATAAAGGCTCGCATGCAAATACGCAATCACATTTCTACGCGCGCACACATACATACACATGTACTCACGCCCACACCTATGCCCATGAACAATTACATAAAAACAAATATAGATATACCCTGACGCATTTAACATACACGTATATCCACTGATACGGATATTTTATGGCGCTGAAATGGTTATGATGAGGCGCCGTTGAGGCATTTTCAGGGCGCTAAAATGGTTTTGATGAGGCGCCATTGAGGCAACTTATAAGGCCTCGGTCGTTGCGCCTTTAAGGGCCCTTGTTGACAAAGTGTGACCGACCGCTAACGGCCCTCATGTGGCTTCCAGATTAGGGCCCGAATAAAGTCAGGGGAATATTATTGGGGCCCGATCACAGCCCCAACTCAATTTCCGCACGGGAAGTGCCTATAATAGCACCCCAGGTACTTGATATTTTTATGTAAAATGTTTTCTTAAGGGAGGGCACCACTGTAACTGCCCATTTTCGACCTTTTTCTTTCGATTTTTTTAAAAGGAATAAAATACATGGTCAAAAGAGCTTTTAGGTTTTATAAGGTATATATTGAAGTATGTAAAAAAAAAGTACACAAAATGGGGGCGCACGAGTCACTATACCACTACTGTTTTTCAGCCTACCCTCTTCGCGGCACGCAGTAGACATGTCGTAAATTTAGTCCCGGAACTAAGAGTTGAATATTTTCGTTAATTATATTATTTTTAGCGGTCAAGTACGAGGAGAATTAAAAAAAGGATGAAAAGAAAAATAGAGACGAGTTTGAAAAAAAGTTCGTTTTTTGCCTATAATTTTCATCTCAGAAGTGATACATTTTTTACAATTTCCGATTCATCGAAAAAAAGCGCTCGTACTTGACGGTTGAGGCAATCTACGAAGCTACCGTTAAAATTTCAAGTCAATTGGACGAAAATTGTTCGAGCTCTGCTGCCAATAACGATGACAATTTGGTTATAAAAAAATCGTTGTTTTTCATTTAATTACATGTATAATGCATAAAATATTACATTTTTTATCAAAATGATTCCAAAGTAACCCTTAATCTTGGACATAAGTTGCATTTCAATGCCCTGTCAAAGAAGCGCCACACTCGGGGGTACTTTGACACTTTAAAAAATGTTTATACGAAAGTGAGGTGGGGTGATGGAGCTTGACTCTTTTTATACATTTGATAGCCAAAGGACACACTGTTCTATTGGAGCAAGAAAAGTTGCTATCTAGGATGACAAAGAAAAGTAACATACAGAAAACTTCCAAAACCTGTTCAAAGTTTTACGGTACTTCATAAGGCAGACAACCATCTCGACGAAATAAATAGCAAAATATGTATGTTGAAAACTCGATCACTACTGCACATGTATGGCCAAGTGGTCAATGATTGTACATCATACTTTTCTAGAGTACGTCAATATTTTATAAAACGTTTTGAAAAAAAAAACGGTATGGCTATTCCGTGCGGTTTTTATGGTAAAAGGGACAAGTTCAAAGGACTTGTTTTTCCCTGAAATAAAGGAGCCAATCAAATGGACAAAAAATGTAAACAATAAGGCTGAAATTGCAGGCGGTCGGAATAAAAAATAACTCGATTTTTCATACAATTTTCTGTTTGCGAGGCGTCCGTACGCATGTATATCCAAGTAAATAGACACGGTATTGGCAATGTAAGCTCCGATATACGTATGATTGAAAATTTCACGTACCACTGCGTCCACGTTATGTGTTTGACGATTGCTCTCGCGCTCGAACTAAAATTACGGTGTAGGAAATTCGGCTTGCGTGAGTGCTTTTTTTTGCTTTGAACTATTTGTGTACACAATACACAACCATTCATGCATCTCCATGTAAATATCACCCGCTTTGTGCTATCTTTTATGATTTTTTAAATCTGTTTTTTTCGGTCGCGTATCGTATTTGTCAATATCGCAATATCTCTTTGATCGTCGAATCGTGCACCCTAATCGCGTTTCGTTACTTTTGCTTATGTTTCAAGCCCAAAAAGGGAAATATTTCTATTTCCAGGGGTAGGCCGGGTTAATTGGTTTCGTTCGGGGATTTTATATATTTTTGATGTAAGGAATCATCACAGCGTGACTGCCGGAAAAATAGCCGCTTTCCGCGATTTTTTTTAGGTAGATAGGATAAGCTAATCGACCTAATTTTTTTTTTACAAATTAAAGCACCGATTAAGAATACAAAATGATTTGTGAAAAAATTCTTTATTCATTGTTGAACATAGTTTTCATTTTCGGAAAATTGCGTGGAAAAAAATGGTGACCAGAAATGCGGCCGCAAATTTTATCTGAAACCAAAAATTTCAAAATGATTATTGATCTGTAGGAAAGCCTACAGATAAACCTCCATGTTCCTATGGAGGTTTATTTTAGTGAAATTTAAGAAAATAGCGGCGGTTTGAACGAAAGGTATCAAATTTAGCCTTTTTTCGACAGTTTTTTGTAAAAAAAAAGTAGGAAGATTAAAAAAACCTTCCATAGCATCACAAGGAATGACGTGAAGAATGTTCTGTTAAAATTTCAAACGGATAGCTTGAAAACTCTCCCTTTGAGAGTGGCCACCGTTTTGCAAAACGCGTTTGAAGTGCGACGAAAGGCTGTTAAGGCTTAACTTTTTCCAAGAAAGGCTGTAGTGACCAAAATGATTCGAGTTTTGATCTAAAAATTGGACAGAACGTTTATAACCATGTATACTATCGAACAATGCAAGAAAATTTTTTTGAAAATTTTACACGGTGATGATTCCTTACATGATTCTCAAAAGTGTACTCCTGCGGCAACGAAGGTATCGTTTGATCTTTTTTTGAAAAGGCTGAAGTCAGAGAGGTTGTGTGGGGATGGAACGAAAAAGATGGTCCGTTGCCTAGATTTGGCCGGAGATAAAGTTCCCTAAGACTGCACGAGATTTTTTTTCTTCACCTTTGGGAAAACATTAGGAATGGTAACAATTTAACTTGTTCGTGTTTTATATACGCATCTGTGTGTAAAATATGTTAACATATGATACGTCTGACCCATGTTTGAAATAATAATCTTGACATGCTTTTTTGATTAATTTGGATTTGCTTTAGAAAAAAAGTAGAAACGGAGTTTGAAAAATAGGGGTTCGTTTAAAAAAAACGTGAAGTTTATCGTGAAGTCAATTTGATACCTCCACATAAAAAAAAAAACAGAGTGGACTGAAATGTAGTTCTTGAAAAATGCTCGAAAGGTAGGTGACTTTTTTTTCTCCACGATCAATATTTATAGACGTATTCGAGTGTCCAATTTTGATTGGCTTACCCGGTATATATACATACATATATATCTATATCGATCGAAGGTATCGATTAACGCACATGCAGTGTATGTATGTCAATCAATACTTCCCTGAAAAATAAATATATGAACTATTCAATTCAAAGGGAGCCACTCAACTGCATGTAATTCAGCGCGATTATATGAGACGAACAATGTCCCGTTGCTCCAAAATTCCATCACCGATGTGAACCAGCGATGGAATTTTAGGCATTCAGTCTGTTCATTGTTGAAAAAGTCGGCATGATTCGCAGCACATCGGGCATATCCTATCGAAAAAATCGCGCAATCACGGCGTCAATTAATTTATGCATTTTTATGATTAAACGAATTACCAAGACTAATGGATTGCAGGTGTAATGGATCGACACGAGAGAAATGAGGCAGCTGGACACGCCATGCGACGAAAAAGGCCGCCATGTTCAATAATGAAAAGTCCCTCTTTATCTCGAGTTAAAGTAGGTGTACGGTATATACAAGCGGGAGTGGAAAATCCGCCGATCAACTATTATACGAGGGTGTATTGTCGAGCGAAACGCCAAAGGCATGCGAGAATATCCCTCGAAGGGCTTATTGGAGCCGCGTCGACCGTGAGAGCGTCCTCATTTGTCTTCACTCTCAAGGATCCCACGAAGGTGTGTTCCGTATAAGGTCAATTAGTTCATCAATCAAGGAAGAAGTGTTTGCTCCTTGCGGGCGTCCGATCAATTACTGACTGATCCACTGCTTGCTACCCTGCTTCTAGCATCGTCACATTATTCCCTCACTTCTCGCGCGCGGCCTTACATAAAGCCCCTATCCGTCGCTCTGGTTCTGCCTTCCAATTCCCTTCGTTTCCCTCCAATTTTCTCCTCTCTATTTCTCTCCCTTTTTTTTCACCGTCTGTCTTTTCATCTTTGTGCTTTTCTCTCTCTGGCTTCATCTCTCTCTCTATCTGTCTCTCTCCGTGCATTTTCCGGTGCCAATTCTGGCGTTCTTTTGCGAAGTTCGTAATTTTGAGCCGTCGAACAGTCATTGATTGATTGTTCTCCGATCGGAGCCAACTTTTCTCTTTCCGTCTGTTCCGTCCCCCTGATTTCTCATGAGCTTTTGCGAAAGCCTGTATATAGTCCTGCTACTTTCCGATCCCTCTCTGATTTAGCCCGATTGACGGAAATCTTCCTCCCTCTCTCCCCAATTCCGAGCCGGCTAAAGTTTTGTCCTCGCGACAATTCACGCGTCTCATTGGGCGATCAACCGAGGCAGGTGAGCTTGCTAATGTTCATCTACATAAAGTGAAATCATTAAACGATCGGTATAGCACGCACAGATTTTTCGCCGCTATATGCGACTTTCTGTTTGCACATATATCGAGCGCCGCATATGTTTAAGGGGTTAGGCCACGCTAGAGGCCGAAAAAATAGGCTTTTCGAGGATTTTTTTTTTCAGAAAAACTATACAAATAAATCGAGATTACAAAAAGGGTGTTTGTCATAGATATCAGTGACTGTATACACTATTTTTTTTTAAGCGATTAATTTCAAAATGGCGGCTCTGCAGCGTTTATCTCAAAACTGCATTTTTTAAGTTCGCCGGTAACATAACTCAGAAAATTTTCAACTGATTCACTTGAAATGTTGAATATATCGTGAAAAATACATTGTCTATGGAAGTACGTAGGATTGTTCTTTTATATTGCATAGTTCATTTATTAGTTCATTCATAGTTATATTTATTAAGCATAGTTTATTCACAATTATCTGACGATTTTTTAGACAAAGTGGAACGTGAAAAATTTCGTCAGATATATGTTAATAACAAATGAACTATGCAATAGAGAAAAAAATCCTACGTACTTCGATAGACAATGTATTTTTTCAAGATATATCCAACATTTCAAGTGAATCGGTTGAACATTGTCTGAGTTATGTTTCCGGCCAACTTGAAAAATGCAGTTTTGAGATAAACGCTGCACAGCCGCCATTTTGAGATTAATCGCTACAAAAAAATTATTGTATCCAGTCACTGGTATGTATGATAAACAGCCCTTTTTGTAATCTCGATTTATTTTGTAGTTTTTCTGAAAAAAAATCTCCAAAAAGGATATTTTCGGCCTCCAGAGTGGCCTAACCCCTTAACACAGGAACTCCGGATATCCACGGTGGATAAACATGTGCTTAGCGCAATTTTTGCAAAATGTACTTCAGGCTTGATATTGGTGTTTGCGATTTCGTGATTTCCTTTGGGCGCCTTGCTCGGTCTCGGGGGGTATAGAATTCCGCTTGCATTCGTGCACCGAGATAAATGGTTTGTTCGGGTCAAATGAGTACGGTACATTCAACGTATTTTCCTTTGATGGTACTAGCATTTTATTCATTTCTACTTACACATTTAACAAAACCAGAATGGATTATTATATTCGACGCCTGGCTGTCGTCTCGAATGAATTTTTCATTGACCGTCAACTTCGAAGAAAGCATTCATTCAAGATGAATAAAGGTTTCAGTAGAGTATTTTTATTCACCTACTAAACTATTTATTGGACTAGAATAGATGTTGAGTTCACGAGACAAGAGCGCGTTGCGTTTTACGAGAACATCGTTTTGCACTCTCGCCTATTATGAATGGCCTCACAGCCTTCGTAGTTTTGTAATAAAGATTTAGTTACTGTATTGAAATTCACATAATCGTTTCGGATTTGCCATTTGACGAGGAGAAGTTTCGAAGATTTTGTGTACAAACGCCAAAATTATCCTCGTTGTTAGAAAGAATAAGTTCATCATACTTGAATAAAACAATTTTGGAGTCGAATTTTTCTACATGAAGCAGCATAGGGCAAACCGACCAGTGAATGGACGAATAATGACTCTGCAGGATTCAAATAGACTGGAGAATGAAAATATTATGAAAAATAATTTGTCAATTGCTAAAACTACCAAAAGATATTATTCGGATAGTAGAAAAAGATACTCGCAGTAATTGCAACAAATAATATTCGAGGAATTGATTAATAAGGAGCGGAATTACTAAATCATCAGCGAATGGACGAAATTACCAGTAAATGGATAATCGACCGCCGGTAAATGAACGCTATCAAGGATAACGATTTATTATTTATTTATGTTAAATACTAGATTTGGAGACCACTGAGTTGTACAAAAATGATCATATTCTTATACATATGAGTATTATATTTGTTATTACGATTTTGTAGAAAATACACAACGCTTTTTTGCATCTTAACGTGACATTCTCAAAGAACTAGCAAAGTTTGTTTCGACAGAGAAATAATTTTTTTTTTTTAATGAATGAAATGATTTTATGATAACATAATGAAATGTACATTGTCATCTCTTAACGGTAATTAATTTTGCAATTTTCAGCAGATTAGCTACGTTTTTTACTCTCCTTTGAGAATTGTCAGAACAGAGCCCATATCTCAATTTTCTGGAAAGAGGTTAGAACACGGCACCAGTGAATAAACATGTTTAATTCGGACCTATTATTACGAATTTATTTTCGACTTCTGCAACACATCGAAGATTGATTCTATCTTAAGTAACGAAAGTAATAATTACCCTCAAAACTCATAAAAACTATTGTTGTCGCCTTTGGAACACCTACTGCGGACAGTCGTATCGTAACTAACAAGGAACATCCCTCAGGTGTCGTCCTTCGATTTTGTTGAAACTTATATAATGGAGCATTGAAAACTAAGCGACGCGTATTTTTCTATCGGCGGAAAAACGGTTTTAAGGGGTGAAACAAGCCCTCGAATAGGGGGCTTGTTTCATTCACCCCTTAATTTTGTTTGCAATATCTCTCTAGTATACTTTCCATCGCTTCGGATTAGAAGAATTTTAATTTTTGTTTCATTGCGATCGGTCGACTGCTTGTGGGGGAGACTGCAATATTACCCCTTGGCATGCCTTTCTTTGACGGCTGGTTTCGCCGCTTAAAACCGGTTTTCCGCCGATACAAAAAAGTACGTGTCGCTTAGTTTTCCACGCTTTATAATATATATAAGTTTTAACAAAATCGAAGGACTACATCTGAGGGATGTTCCTTGTAAGTTGCGTCGTGTGCAAGTACCACAAACTAAAATAATTCCGTGTGGCTTCAAAATTCGAAATTAAACTGAGGAATCGTTTCAACCGACGCTTGACCTTTTTTGGCTAAATTATAGTGATTCGAGTTTTTATCGACAATTCATATTCTTCGCTTATTTTAGATATAAATCAGCTTTCGTCCATTCACTTGTCCTCGTCTATTCACTGGTCGCCACGATTTCGTGACAAAACAAAATATTAGTTTAAGTCAAATATATCGTTTGATTGTAATGTCTAAGCGTACTCAACTGGAACGAAATTCTCTCGGAACTAACCCTTACACATCACACTGGTTCGTTTTGACCCCATTTTCTTCTTCGTGCAAGTACGTATTTTTCACCCGATCTCCCACTTTGAACGAATGTTGGGGCACTTGATTTTTGTATTTCTTAACAAATAAATTTTGGGCCATAAAATACGAACAATTTACTAGAACAAACGACTTTAAAAAAATGCATATTTACCGAAATACAACGATCGGAAAAACGTCTGGGGTCCGATCGACCCCACATTGCAGTCAGCGCTTCGTGGCGGAAGTGTGCAGTCGAAGGGTTGGATAAACGGTTCTCAGAGTCAGTTGTAATCAATTCATATATGTGGTTGAGGTAAATGTATCGTCTCATTTTATATGAAACAAACGTCCAATAGGTCGCGATTGAAACAAACGTTTCATTTCGTTCAAGCGTACCATTTTTCTCTGCGTGCGATATCTCGCGCATGGGTATTTTTACGCGGCTACTCAATGTGCGTAACTTTCGAGAAGCGGCCATAGTGGCGAACCTTCCGTTCTGTTTAGCATTAACAACGATAAGAACAATAAAAAGCGGACAAAAAAAAACAAGGAAAAAGTGGGTTTCATGTTGACCCAGTTTGTTTCGAAAGTTTTCCAAGCTATGTCGATCGCACTCGCCCATACCTCGTTATATGCGCAACGTGCATTTATTCAAATTTATGAGAAAAATACGCGTGGCTTAATTCACGTGGCACGTGATATCTACAGAAAGTACACTGAATGTGATTCGAGCAAAAAATTGGGGGAAAATTTATTTAAAATAAAAACGATATTTCCTACAATAGGTTGTTAATCCTTCGTTGGAACGGAGGGTGGGAATTCGTGTCATCAGTGTGGTTTTGACTCGTCTCGCCTCGATCGATAAACCGCGGCTAATTGACGCAATCAAAATTCTTTCTACAATATCGTCACGATATTGAAATTCTTTCCTGCTCGTCCCATACCAATAGCCGTGCTACCAAAATTGACTTATAATTCGCAGAGAATTTCGTTCCTCTCTATACGCCAAGCTACTTGGACCCCGATATGTGTACGTGTGTGTGTGACACGTATATAACATTTCTGTGGACTCCGGAAAAAGACCAGGCTGATATAAAAATGGAAATCACGTTTTCCTCTTCCGGCGAACAAACTTTTCAGAGGTTCTTCATAGAATACGACTTTTTCTCTATGAACGCAGGAGGAATCCTCTCTTTATTGATGAGAGCAAGAGAGAGAGAGAGAACGAGTGAGAGAGAGAGAGAGAGAGAGAGAGAGAGAGAGAGGGAGAGAGAGAGAGAGAGAGAGAGAGAGAGATTTTTGAAAGATTTCGTGAAGTGGTAATAGCGAGCAAGCAAACATGCCTACCTGTGCCTAGAGGTGATTTTGAAGACATTAGGAAATACATAATGTTGAATTACGTGGATGATGAAAAATGGGGAATCGTTCATAAGGGCTTACATACACCTGAGACGGCAAAAAGTAAGGTTATGGTTGAGAATTTTTTTTTTGTGTATAAAACTGTATTTTATACAACAACCATGATATACATTTTAAAGTATGACATTTTACTACATCGTGTGAAAATTTGGTTGAAAAATTTCAAACGCTAAAAAAGTTACAGTAATTTTCCTGGGACGTGTTTTTGTTGACATTGTTTGCAGTCGCAGACATGACTCTGCCATTTTTTATCTAAAAAAATATTTGTTTCTTAAAGTAGATAGATAAAAATCGTACTTTTATCGAGCCGAAATTTAAAAATTTAATTTTTTTTCGGGTCATGGCAGTCACTGGAATAAAACAGACGATGTTTCGCCTCAAAATTGTTCAGTACTTACGATGAAAAAAAAAACTATGTCAGGTATCGAAGAAACAGCTCGATAAGTACTAGATTATTGTGTGAAGCATAACTGTGCAAAAGTCGATGCGGATCGGTCCCGTAGTTGCGGAGATGGTACCGATTTTGAGAACACTGTTTCGAGTAAAACGCGTTTAAACTTATGAGTACACTTTACACTGAAATAACTGGTTTATTTTAAACTTACATGAAATCGTCGATTCTTGGGCCATAGGACCCCATCCACTTTTCGAAACATGAAGTTGCTATACAAAAGGTCACAAACACCCGGAATTCAACAGGAGCAAGAACACTCGGCTTATAATCAAACAAATGACAGAGGCAGCGTCTAACTGCGCCTCAACCATTAGCTGTTGCTCACCCGGTCAGTTACAAAACGCTATAACTTCCTCATTACTGCGAATTTCCTTATGACATTTTCAGGGTAGACTCTCAAAGGATACTACTTTCGAATATGCACCTTTTTAAAAAATCGGTGTATGTAAGCCCTTCAGGGATTATGTCTAGTTGTGAAAGGTGGAAAATCACTTTTTTCAAAACCCATATATTTTGACCGTATATGATTTTATAAATGTTCCTTGAAAATTTCAAGTCGATTGTATCAAAATTGACAGATTTATAGGCCATTATGTTGACGCCCGTTGAAACGCTCGGAGCGTCGTCCGAAACTTTAAGGGGTTATATACAGTCAGAAGGCCCAAAAAGATCGATTTTTCAAGAATTTTTCTAGAGAAGACCTTTAAATTTATTAACGTACAAATTTGTACACATATTATGGTCACTTTTAACTGTATTTTAACATTTTTTAAAAATAAAAATAATTATTTTGAAAGTTGCTATAGCTGATCTCCGGGAGCACCTCTAAAAAAGGCGTCTTGCGGTGAGCACGATATCTCTGGACTGGATCATCTAAAGTAAAAAAACCAAAAATATTTCGTTAATATAATGGATTATCTTGTAATTGATCGAAGGAATGAGCAACATAACAATTTTTGACATAAAAAAATTTTTCTAAAAAAAATCGAGTTTTGACAAAAATTTACGCCTTAAATTGATTATAAAATGGAAAATATTTATCGGTGAGAAAAAACCTTCGATTAATTACTAAAAAATATCCTTGAAAAGATTGTGTTAAAATTTGAGACTGATCGGTTCAGCCGTTTCCGAGAAATCTTGCTCACCGACTTTAAAACACACAGTTTTGAGAAAAACGCGTTTAAAGTTTCCAAAGCACTTTCGAATGTCCTGACACGTCATTACAAATGTGCGTGTGACTTCGAGAATATTCGCCCGATTGACAAGAAATTTTTTGCGTGTGTACTTAAATATATGTACATTACGAAAATAAAAAAATCGATTTTTCGAAAATTTTAACTGTATTCCCTTAAACTCTTTTCTCTCAAAAGTACGTTTTCAAACTCGGTGAGCAAAATATCTCAAAAACTATCGCATCAATTCTCTGAAATTTTTAGGGATTCTCCAAGATGTAAAAATATAGTGCTCGATCGTGAGATGTTTTTTTTCTGGTGTATACTTTCAATTTGATGAAAGAAAAATGCCCATTTTTCTTCGCAAAAACCATGTCTCTCACCTTGAAGACGCGCCATTTTTTAAATTCGATATTTCGGAAATCCCTTCAATTAATCATAGGATAAACTGATATACTACCGAAATCTGTTCGATTTTTTTATATTAGATATCCTGGTTCAGAAGGGCATTCTGCCGTCATATGGAAGTAGGCGGCATCTACAAAAAAAAAAGATCGATAATGCGTTTTTGGTACCGTTGGAATCAGTACAAAATTTCCCATCGTTCTGGATAGTAAAACGCATTGTCGATTTTTTTTGTGGATGCGGCCTCTTCCATATGACGGCTGTAAATCGGCTGTAAATCGATTATAAGTAAATATGTTTACACAAAAAAATTACAGAGTGTTCTTCAGATGATATTTTTTCAAATACCTAATTTTTGTAGAACTTAATTATCACGATTTACTATTTAAAAATTTGAAAGTGAGCCCTTTTCGACTGTTACAACTAGGCATAACCCGTTAATGATTACCGACTATGAGTACTCCACGAGTATAGAAAAATAAAACAAAACCAACTTTGAGCCGTATGTGGAAGCAGAAGAGGAGACAAAAAGGAGAATTACCTATGAAGAGGGAAAGGGGGTGGGAGTGCACAACATTGGCACGACGGCACCCCCTATCTATTCTCTCCCTCTGGACGGAATCCAGAGATGTCACAGTGCAAATCCAGTTATGCCGGAGCTCTCTCGCGAAACCACGTGAGCATTTATCTATATATATGACATAACTGGATTTGCATAAACAAAACGACCAATCTAGTTTATCGAGTCGGATTTCTCTGTGTCTCTCACTCTCTCTTTGTTTTTTCCTGGGAAAATTTGGGTGGTTCATGCAGCCGATATTTCCCGCATTGTCAGTAACGATGCACGCTGAACTCTGCCAGTAGATACGGTGGCCTGTAGAACTGCATTGGTATACCGAATAAATTTCCCAGCAGCAGAGGCGCGATAGCATATTGCTCCTGACGCTGATCGCGGTGCGCGGCATCAATGCAGCTACGAACCCGAGCTGTGCGACCTTTTCGCTCCAAAGCGTCGAACTCGAAGCTTGAACATACCTCGAATTTATTTTATTGCGATGATATGCATGCGCCGGTGTTCCATTTTAATCACATGCCGCAAATAAATCGTGAAAATGAAGTCGGACGGAAAAACGTTTCGTATCAAAGATTTACAGCGTTGTAAGTAAAAACAGTAAAACAAGCATTTGAAGTATTGTAAGTAAAACAATAAATCGAAGATTTAAAGTTTTTTGGTTCATACGTTTACGAGATCACGTGGTAATCTTCATTCTTCTAAATGGGTCAATAAACGTTTTGTTTACCCAAAAATGGTAGATTTTTTAGAAGAATCTTATAAAAACGAAACCTACATACATGCACACATATAAGACATTTTATAAATAGAGGTATTCAATTAACTAACTGTAATTGAATTTCAATATATGCGCAGTTAGTTGATTAAAATGAGTGTAATTAATGAAGGGGCCACTGTGATTACGCGAAAATCAGGGTTTGTTAGAAAGTTATTCTCGAAGGAATAAGTAAAATGATTGCAAAATCGTTTGGACATTTATTCGTATGTAGATTTACAAGGTTGTGTACCAAATTTCATTCTAAATATTAATGATTTGTTATAAACAATCTCGCTAAAGACCTTTGAACGCGAGGGGCTCAAGGGTCTACAAAAGAACGAGTTTTTTCTTAAAATAGATAATATTGGCTAAGACTTGACCGAGCTTGACCGAGCACTGAATTCATCTCTTTAATTTAAAAAAAAATAAATTGAATAGAATTTTTGTAGAGACAAACATTTTTCTTTTTGACACATTTTCACACATCGAAGGGGAGGCGGTAGAGAGGGGCGGAGAGAGAGAGGAGTTATATGTATATAGGTTATGTTTGAAAAATCTATAGCATGATATTCGATAAAACGCGATAAAATTCGATAAAACTTCGATAAAACTCGCTGATTATCACACTGATATTAACTAATTGATATACTTTATGTCATACGACAAATAATTATAGGAGTTGATGTGGTCTCTTGTGCCACCGAAATGCTACAATCACTCGGTAGCATAGGGGCAGCGTGCGCAGCTATAGGTAGGTAGGTTCTAGGTTCGATCCCATGTGGATGCAGAAATATTTTCTTCGGAAAAATCCATTCTGACGGCCAGGGAATGACGGATTATGATCCAAAATCATTGTGGTAGAACTCTAAATGAAGTATTTCAATTGATTTTGTATTTATAAAATATTCTATTGAATATTCTGAAAAATATATTTGAAACAAATAGGATCGTAGTAAAAAACCTATCCAATTTAAATTAAATATTTTTTTGAAAGTGCAAAGAAGAATGTGATGAGATGGTGGTTTCCGAAGCAACAGCGAACTTCTCTCTTCGGACTGCATGTCAGGCCTTCACTTTTACCGTGATCAGGCCTTGATTTTTCACCCAGATCAGACCGAAATCAGAAAAAGTGTCACGAAAATGAACAGGGCTTGATAAAAAATCCTGATCAACGCATGGAAAAAAATCAGCATGCCTGATCAGGTCTTTCTTGTAGCCGGAGCAGGATCAGGACAGAGAAAAACGCGTTTAAAGTTTAATATACAGTTCTATCGTTGTAATCATAAGTTTACATTCAATCTGCGATCCCTGCACCATATGTTGGACATTTCCCTTCAATATGAGTTGCCTCAAGCGACTATCGATTTTCTGAAATGTTCACAATAGCTTAACCCCTTAGCTGTACGTATATTTCTGAGAACGTTTGCTTTATAAGTTAATAAGGTATATTTTATTCTTGAAAGTGAAATGAAAACAGCTCGCTTGAACGCACACTTGAAACGAATGCAATACATATGGAAGCTTGGTCCATAGAGATACGCGAGCATATTGAGAATGTAATGAATCGAACGAACGTTCTCCACCGTATTCGCGAAGCGTCTCCATGCGTATTCGAGCCACGAAAGATTTATCGTATTTTTTGTGCGCGACGCACGTTTTCCCATCATATCATCTTTTTTATCCGTGAATGTGAGATCACGGAGAATGAAGAAATGTTCCCACGCAGTCGCATTTTCAGCATGATATTGATATTTTTTTCTTCTCCTGATATATGGAGCGGGAGAAAGGAAAAATGAAGAGAAGCGATAAAGAACAAGGCAGGCTAGTTGATCGCTCGAGAGTATATGGAGATACCATATGCGTTGTCTTTTGAACGTTCACCGCGCCAAAGCAAGAGCTTCGCGATTTTATTGCGAACGACGATGATCACACACCCACACACACACAGATATGTACACTAGTCGAATCAATTTTAGACACTTTTAATATAAATTAGCTTCTCATTAAATGATACTGTAATATTTTTATTTGAATCTATAATGTTTCTACTTAAGGCGTTACCCCCACTTGTAGTGCAAAAAGGCCTTTTTCATGATTTTTTTTTAAAGAAAACTACAAAACTTTTTTAATCGATCAATATACCATCTTAAAGAACACATCTTGAAGAACTTTCAGTAATTTTTTTTATTGAAAAATATTACATTGTTTAGTGGCAAATAGCCGTCAATGAAATAATGTTTTTATATACACGGTTTGCGGTGACCAACATTGCGGCGAAGTGGATCATCTGAAAAAAAAATGCGGATGGATTTAGTCAAATATAAGTATAAACTAGTCTTTAATCGAAGGATTTTAAAAAATATTCATTTTTCACAAAATGGCGGCCAGTCAAAGTTACTGGTTCGATTTTAAGAAAAAAAAAAAAACGGCCGTTTTTTTGCTATAAAACGGCCATTTTTTTTTCGAAAAAAAAATCGAACGATTACAGACTACATTCTTTATGTATTAAATAAGCCTGCAATATTTCAAGAAGATCGGTTCATTAGTTTTCGAGTAATCTTGGTCACCGACTTCAGAAATGCCATTTTGAGAAAAACGCGTTTAAAGTTTCTCTTTCAACGCTCTTACAACGCGGATTCTTCTCTTTCAACGCTCATATCTCAGTCAATTTTGTTCGGATCGACTTGAAATTTTCAGGACATATTCTCAGATACTTATACTTCAAAAAAATGCAATTATAAAAAAAAACGATTTTTTCAAAATCGCAAGTGGGGGTAACCCCTTAATATTTGCCTCGATAAGCCTACTTTTATAAGAATATAAAATTCAAGCGATTACAACGTAAAAATAATCAATAAATGCGACATTTGTAAAAAATGATAAGCGTCGAGAATGAATTCCACTAGGATATATATGTATATACATCCATGTGTATTTGAAAGCGCCCAAGCCTTATTTTCCCTTGACATATTACTCCCTGGGAACAAATAGGGTCAATTCGTCACCAGGGTTGTTTTTGGCCATATATAGTTAGTTGTATGTGCTTGTTAGTACATACGCGCGCCCGTGTGGGTGTGCATGCAAACATGTGTGTGTATGTGTATTGGCGAAAAGTGTATTTTGATCCCATTATATCTACGTAATTTTGGCTACGGCACGTCTGGCTGTTTCCGGGACGTCACGTGCCAGTGCTGGAAATGACTTTTGTATAAATATCCTCCCATTTATCTAGAGATGATTTTGGAGATATTGGGGTTTCCATAATGTTGAGTATGGGGGCAATAGACTACTATGAAAACGATCTTTAAAGTCAATGTCTTCAAAATCTCCTCCCCATATATAAGCACACGCACACACAATCGTAAATCCCCACGCACAAATTCGTGTGATGTTGCCTCAATGTTTTCTTCTCTCTTTTTTTTTCTTTCGAAATAGATCCTCGTTCTTCTCAGCTCATCTCTTCTGTCCTTTCATTATTTTCCACGACTTTTCGGGATTCCCACTCGCGCGGCAGTAGATTGCAACCATAGAAATAATTTTTCTCTCAGTTCGCAGGATGGAAATAGTTTCCGCGATGATTTATGAAAAAAAAACGAGAAAAAAAAGAGAAATAATGAATATACCCTTGCAGCAATATCGCGAGTAACTCCGGCTCAATTTAGGTCGACTCAGGGATCTTTGGCTATTTTGTGTTCGGGCAGTTGTGCCCGTAAATACATTGGTGAAACACCTACATACGCGTACTGCCATATGTATATAGGTGTACTAGTGTTCGGTTGCCAATTCAACTTCGAATGGGATATCGTAAGGGTCGTGATCTCTCGCCACTTTTTCGGGAAAGTACGAAAATGAAAGGAAAGAAAAAAAATGGAATTAAACAGTGAATGGAATTTCGTGTTTTCCTTAACGTTGATGCGATACGTCGTTCTGCTCGGGAAAATGACGTAGTAGGTACTTCTATATACAGGGTGTCCCTCTTATCTCTGCTATCCGAAATAATTCGGTAATTATTGACGTCACAAAAAAATACTCCAAAATATATATATACAGGATAATTGCGGGGGAGTTGGTCATCAGGGAGAGATGGCCAATAGAAATGTTTCATAGAACCGCGCACTAGATTTCACCTGTTACTGCCTAACTCCCTTCACGCCGTGCACAGGTGTAAGTGTACGAGCAAAAATTTGGCCAAAGAATATTAAGTAAGTAAAATCCTTTTTAATTATTCTGTTTACTGCTAATTTTTTTTCGAAGGTTTCATGTTGTACATTATGGTGATGTTGTTTTGTGAAAGTAATGGTTACTTTTGTATTTCTTAAATAGTTGACGAACAGTGCTTTGTTCTAACCTCAACATTTCGCATGTATTGTTTCTACTTGTTTACATTTTAGATGTGGCCATCTCTCCCGGGAGATTAGGAGAGATGGCCACGTACAGTCGGTGAATGATGGCCATAGTATTAGTTGTAATGTGTTCAAGTAATTCATTTTTGCTACATTTGCTTTAGATGCCCAATAAGTACAAGAGAAAAGCAATTGCTCTACGAGGGAACTGGACTCAAGAATCATTCAAAGCACCTATTACTGCTGTAAAAAATGACGAATTGTCGTTTCGTGCGGCCGCTTGGATCTACGAAATACCTAGGAAGACTTTAGAAAGACTATATAAGACCAATGACAAGAAATATTGCGGAGAAAGTTATTATGAAACTCGTCTCATCGAAGACTGGCTTCAGTGGATAGTATGCCAACTTTGGGTCCACAAAAATGATACCGATTTCGATTATATGTGTTTTAGATGTGGCCAACGGAAAAAAATGAATCAAAACATAAAACCAAAGAGAAAACCGAGATCATAATGCTGGGTAACTGGCCATCTCACCTCTACTCCTCTGGCCATCACACCCGGATACTCCGAGAGCGATAGCCAATCGTGATTTAAAAAAAGGTAATTTTAACGTTGATCTGATAGGAGTTTGTTTCAATTTCGTAAATTATCTCAAAGGTAAATGTTTAAAGTTTATTTACAAATTAAGATAAGTTGAGAAACGTCTATACTTTTATTTTGACGAATCCTTGAAAAAACTGTGGCCAACTACCCCGGATTTACCCTATATATCTGTAGATCTGCAGAACAACTGCCTTTGTGGCATAGTCCGACATTCCTGGGGTAGGAGGGAAAATGCATCAGCGCATCCCAACCGTTTCTCACACTCCTTATGACCGCATACTTGCCACCCCGTGTGCGCGCCCGTACTGCTTGTTTTTCCTCCCCATTTGTCAATACTCCTCGGCAAAACGAGGGAGGGCGAGAGACGGAGGAGACAAGAGAATCCTCGCGGGCCTTATTGGAAGCGGCGTACACCATTGATCGGGAGGAGGAGAGAGAGGGAGAAATAGAGACGGAGAGAAAGACAGAGGTCGGGCAGGGATTTCGAAGGAGTTTGGGAGGGTTCGTCTCCGACCGAGCGCACACACGGGGTGACCGAACGTATTTCTAAAATAGCTTCGTACTTATCTTTCCGTTCCCTGCTGGCTTGGCATAAATCGAGATCGCGATATCCACATCCACGTCTCTCTTCCTCTCTCTTCTGCTCTCCCACGCTTGCACCGATGCGCTGATCTCAGCGCTGTATGTGCGGCATATCCGGTCTCTTGGCTCGATCCAGATGCTTCCTCCATTTTCCCATTTTTCTCCTGTCTCGTGTTCCTTTCAACTTCTCCTTTTCGCGCGTTTCCCCGATGTATCTCGATCTTTTCCAACAGTCTTGTCGAACACACACACCCATATATATATGTGTCGGAAAAGTATTATTTAAACCCGCTTATATCTGTGTAACGTTGACCACGAGTTGGCTGTTCTGAGGACGGTTTGAACTATTTTGTTCAACGAATTTCTATTTGGCAGCCGGTTCGCTCCTCGAAATGATCTCTCTATAAGGCTCGTGTTTACCCCGAGGTGATTTTAAAGACATTGGAGTGTACATAATGTTGAATATGGGCAGAATAGGGTACTATGAGGGCTGTCCGTGAAGACGAATATCTTAAAAATCACCTCTCCCCGTGAATATGGGGAGAGGTGATTTTTAGTGTGTGTGTAGATGCGGGCGCCTGTAAGGTGCACGCATCTACACACACACGCATCTACACAGACATTCAACATCCAATGTGTCTATAAGAGCATACATGTATGATGTCAACTTCGTCAATTTGCTGTATCCCGTCCAGAGATTTGAATCGGAAAAAAGTTCTCCTCCTAATCTGCCTTCCCTGGATAAGTCTGGTCTTGGTTAGGCCTTCCAGCGTGGATCAGATTCGCGATGTAACAGATCTTGAAACAGGCTCTGCTCCATCGGTCCCTTTTTCGGGAACTGATCAGGAACTGGCCGGGAAAGAAGAAAAAAAATGACCAGGAAAGTCATAGGGAATAGAACGTGAAATAACCGGGAACTGACGATTGAAGTAATTGGAAAATGGCCGGAAAGTAAACACGAAGGTGATGGCGTACTGACAGGACCCTGCACAGGAAATAAACTGGCGAACGGACGTGGATCAGGTACTGGAAGCTTTTTGGCGTTATATGCGTGTAAAATAGATAGTATTAGGTAGTACTGATAGTTATTATTTCACAAATATCACAAAATCACAAGCGGGAGTGCACCCCGAATGCATAGCACTTCTGTACGTGGTATAACAACGGGTCGAAGTCATATACTCGATGGTACCTTGATTACGCGAAGCGCTTCGCGTGTAGCCACCTGGTGGACTGTTGGCAAAATATATTCAGGTATGTGTAGAAATGTGACCGGGCCTTCCCTACTTTGTGTCTGGCCCTTACCAGACTTGTCTTGTCTGATGTACCTGGCCGGGCTCTCCCGTGGAACAAACCGGGAAAATCGCAAAATTGTTTTTTACGACTTACCCTCTATGTTTGGAAATTGCAATCTTCTGGCTGGGATACATTGTGAACAAGTACATCTTCACGTAATGTCCACCTGGCCAAAACACAGACATGTCCTGAAAAGTGGACCCCGTCTCTAAGTACTGTGTAAATCTACTTTGCTTTTACCCGATCAAAGATATTTATAATTGATTAGGATGAAACTGATACATCTGACGTAATTCCCTTCACCATTAAAAGCATTAATTTGATCAATGATAAACGACGAGGATAAGAATGCTTATCATAAATACCAGGATTACAGTAACTAATGATTTGAGCATACCGAATAGCTAAATTATTCGTTGAGGCAAAAAAGTAAAGCGGGTCATTCGTGGTTTTTGAACGCCTTGTCGACATGTTGGGAAATATCAATGTTCCGGCTGGGAGGACATTACCTGAATGTATTTCACTAACAATCCGCCAGGTGGCTACGAGCGAAGCGCTTCGCGTAAGCAAGGTACCATCGTACGAGGATAAAAGTTCGTCCTGTGCGTTGTACCACGTACAGAAGTGTTATGCTTACAGCGAGCACTTACGTTTATGATTTTGCGATACTTATAAAATAACCCTTTGCACTCGAGGCCGTTTTTGCTCGGATAGTGAGTGGTGAGCGAGAGTCACCTCTCGAGTGCAAAGGGATAATAAGTATCACTATACCACCTAATACTATCTAATATTTTACTCGGGTACTTGATAGTTTTCCTGTCCAGTTGCTAGTCCGTTCCTGAAAAAGGGAAGGGCGGATCGAGACCTGGCCTAAGATCTGTTACATTGCGAACCTAATCCACGCTGGACGGCCTGACCATACCTGATATTATTTAGGGAAGGCAAATCAGGGGCAGGACTTTTTCCCGGCTCAAATTTCTACGAGGGCAATGTCTTCCCGGCATTTTAATACTTCCTGACAAGGCGGCTGCGATTTAAGAAACCACCGACTGCCTTCTTTATTTGTTTGCGTCATTAGATAGTTTGGTTATTTGTTCTGTTGTTACTCTCTTGTTACTCTCGTAGCTTATCATAGATGAAAAAAATGGTTATAATGGTGAATGGAATTACGACAGATGTATTCGTTTTATCCTAATTAATTATACAAATCTTTGATTTGGTGAAAAGCAAAGCACCTATACACAGTTTTCAAAGTCCGGATTCATTTTTCAGGAAATGCCAATGTTCTGGCCGGGACTATATTACATGAAAGTGTATTAACTCGCAATTTATCTCGGCCAGAACATTGTTATTCCCAAACATCGAGCGTATGGCGTAAAAAACGATTTTGCGGTCTTCCCGGTCTCTTCCATGGCCCGATCAGTTTGGTGGGAGGCGAGCCTGGCCTGGGCCCAACACAAAGTAAGGAATGCCCAATAACATTTCTGCACGGCCGGTCCTATCCAACCATACGAAAGGGGTTATTCCGCACCCCCTTTCTCCTATTAGCCGTATACATAGCAGTAACTTTTAAGTATAAGGTCAAGGTGAGGTGGAACCTTACATTTACGTTCATCCCAAATTCAAATTGTGGAATGAACTGTCTTTTCCAAGAAGCATGAATGCATCTAACAAAGTAAAAACATTTGTCGTATACGTAGGACTAATCGACGCGTATATACACGAAAGCTGAGATCTTCTGAGAAAATTAGAAGAAAAAAAAACGCGAAAATAGTAAGATGCAGTTTTTGTTACAACGACCGAGTGTTTTTCATCTCGGTTGTAGGTTCGAGCAATAGAAGATCGCGGTTTGTCCCTTTCTCTCTTTTTCTGTCTGTCGGTCTGCAATTCTCTCTCTTTCACTCTTTCCTTCTCTATCCCTGGCATCAAGTACGTTGCCCGCACAGAACCTCAAACTTGAATCTTCAGCTTCGAATCACGTTGGAATTTAAGGTCCACCCAAAGTCGATTCCATCTTGTGGAATTACGGCAAGATGCGTTGCCGTCAATTCATAAAAGTGTTTACACAGGAAAGCTTCGCTAAAAGTGCTCCGGGTGCGTGTTTCGCAGCGTGTACCGCTGTTACTATAACTGATTATTCATTGGAAGGTAAAAAATCATGCAAATCATGCAAATTGGACTGGCTTTGCGAATTTTTCCCTTTTTTCTTTGCTCTCCCGTTTTCTCTCCCTCTTTCGCATACATGCGATATTGGGTGAAACTCGGGACGCGAAAGTTCCTACTATAAATGCATATAGGACGAGTTATATCGCGCTCTACGAGTACATACCTTTGATACGTATGTGTCGTGTTCGCTCAGAGCGAGGCGTGTTGCGCATCACGGCCAGCGAGAAATTTTCCGGTTGTATTGATGCCACAATGAGAGTTGCTACAAGGAAAGCTTGCATATATATTTATATATATTTACGATGTACATTCGTGTGTGGCCGCAGCAAGTTCAAGGATTTATATATATATATATATATACATGCACACACACATGTATACCCACCCACCACATATAATATACAACACAAATATACGTACACATGCTAAGGGACCAAGAGACGAATCTAAATTCAAATGAGGGGAGTGTGAGACGAACGTACTGGTTGGAGCCAATCTCGGCCCGTGTTATGGATGCTCTTCCCCCACCACCGCCACTATCACCTCCTCCGCGAGCGCCATCATCGGTGGCGTCCTAGAAGCTTTGACGCGTCCGGAGACATAGGCCATCCTCATCCCGAAAGCCTTGGTCCCGCGTGGCTTCTTCGTTTTACGCTGCATGTACTCTCTTGCCGATGGTTGCGCGCCAACTTTGCATAGGCGAGTACGGCCCGAATCTATGCGAGGAGGAAGTACCTAAAGGACGGAGCTTACGAGAAAGGGATACCCCGGCATTCCGCATTGAGAGTCACCACTTCAACCAAGAATAGACGAGGTTCTAGTGAAGTATGAGTGGAAATGGTGTTGTTTGCCGAACGATCTGTTACTCGGCCTTGCAAATACGAATATGGATGATTCGGATCGAACAATCCTTTCGTCATGATCATGAGAATTTCGAGATTCAGATAAAATATATCTGCCTGTATCGGCACAGGTTTGCCATAATTTCCCTCTGCCTTCGTGCGACACGTGATGCAGTAGCGCTTCGGGAAACGAGTGGCTATGGGTCGCTGTGCGGTTTGTGAGAAATGGTAAATGGTGTAGTGATAAAAGTGTGCAGTTTTGAATGTGAAAAAGGGGCCGGATCGTGAGAGCTCGCAAGAGCATTCCGGGTTGAAATTTCGTTCGGGAAAAAGTACTAACCCCTATACCTGCTTTCCCTAAATAATGTCAGGAACTGGTCAGGCCGATCAGGATCGGACCGGGAGCTGGCCGGTAAAGAACAAGGGAAGTGACTGTACACAGACGAGATAAACGCTGAAAAAAGATAGTGTTAGGTGGCATGGAAACTTGTTATTTCGTATGTACAAAAAAAATCAGGAGCATAAGTGCAGGCTGTAAGCATAGCACTATTGCACGTGGTACGAGAACGGGGCGCAGTTATATGGTTGTACGATGCTGCCTCGGTCACGCGCAGCATTTCGCTCGAAGCCGCCTGGTGGATTGTCAGAGAAATACACTTAGGCAATGTCTCACCGACCAGAACATTAGCATTTCCTAATAAGGGGACCTCGGTCTATAAAAACCACTAATCAACTGCTTTACTTGTTTGCCTTATTAAGTAATGCAGTAATTATTCGTTTAAAAACTAATACTTATTATAATACCGTTATGTATGATAAGCATTTTTATTTTCGTAGGTAATCATTGACGAAAAAATACTTATAATGATGAATAGAATTACAATTGTATCTGTTTTATCCTAACTCATGCTAAATATTTTTGATGGGGCGAAACGCGAAGCAGCTATTCATAGTTCTTAAAGACAGGATCCAAATTTCAGGAAATAGCAATGTTCTGGCCCGGAATACATTGCTTGAGAGTGAACTTTCTCGCATTGTATCGTGCGGTCAATAGTTTACCCAGAATTTCTTTTTGAATTTTCAACCCTTTTCAACACATTTTTCTCTACTTTTCGTACATTTGAACCATCCCTGAAAAGTGGATTGTTTTCGAGTTATTCAATAAACAATTTTTTTTTATACTTCAACATTTTTTTCAGGGTTGAAAATAGAATTAGAGAAGGATTATCAAATACTCGATCGACGCGTCTGTTCAAGGGCTACAATGTTCTCATTTGAAGAAAAATTGTATGTATTTTTACTAAAGATTTATCGAATTAAAACTGTTTTTCAAAATTCAACCCCACTGTTTCACCCCCAAAATGCACTTTTACGACTTCGGCGCTGTAGACGAAAATAAAGGCCGGATTTTTCTGAACATTTTGTCTCCCGGCGGTTCCGTGGGGGTTGTAGTTTGGCATTAATCCACCCCCATCCCCCTTCATCCCCCAAAAAAACTCTACACCCCGATTTTTAAGCAAACTTGGATTTAGCACCCGCGGCACCTACAAAAACATCTGTCAGAAAACTGGCCTTATAATTTTTTTCTATTCCAATATACAGCACGACTGTACTAATGTATACGCATATAAGAATAAATATTGGGTGTATATAAATATATACATAACCATCCCACTGAGCACGAAAGATCTTTCATGTATACTCTGGAGCCAAAAGCTCTCCTCCCGTCCGTCCGTCGTCGTCGTCGGCTTTACACCCTGTTTTCCCAAAGTTTGTCGTTGGGACCAGGCTAGGCAACGTGGGTTTCGTGTGTTAGCTCGCGATTTGAAAGTCGAGATTTCCCTGGGCGTGTCGCAGTCACCCGTACGAGAAACACGTGAGGCGACGAAAACGTCGAATAAGACGTAGGGTGATAGAATAATAATGCTGATTTCCATCGTACTCTTCTCCTGTCGTCGTCTTCGTCGTTCTCGTCGTACAAGTTTCGAAATATATTCCAAACTGAAGTAGACGGCACGTACGATCCCCGTTCCCTTGCCTGGCTTCCCACCACCCCATGCTACCGACACTGGATAGTGCGCAAAAATCGACTAACGGATTTTCCGATGGTTGTCCGAATGAGAGCCGAAATTCTATTTTTCTATACTATGGATGTGCATATATATATATATATATATACACACATACCTGCTCGAAAATTCCGCAGCTACCCAAGAGAACATATTCTGCACTGGTGAATGACATTTCAAATAAGAATAAGATGCAGAAACCTGCATCTTATTCTTGCGGGTAAAAAGTCATGATAAAATGTCTCTCTCTTCCTCTCCGTCCCTCTTCCTCACTCGTTCGTTCTCGACCGAGTATTCGGCAAAGCTTTCCGATCCCGATAGTTCAAGAGAAAAGGACAAAAAAAGAAAATCAACCGACAATGATGATGGATCCTCTGCGATTTTTATTATTCCAGATGCATGCATAGGATTTTCATGGAAGGCTTAGATACGGAAAACGACAGAGAAGATACCCGTTTGTGTTCGGTTACAATTGAGTGACAAATTTTTTAGTTCACTTTTTGCTCTTCTAGCCATTGAGAACGTGCTGAAGTTAATTTGAGATTGTGTACACCGACCGCGAATACCGCACGCGTTGAGCACAGTCAAGTCGAAGGAATCGCGGAAAAAATGTGTGCGGTTACGTCAAAAATATGTTGTAGGATTCATGTTTTTTCTTTTTCTTTCTGTTTTTTTTTGTAAAATTTAAGGCCATGCATGGGACGCTTCGACCGCTTCGAAATGTTTAAGGGGTTACACTTAATTGGCAGCACCGAATTGGAATTTTGGAGGCTGCTACCTCTGTAGATGGTTTGCTGTATGGTGCGGGCATCGATGATTCCATTTAGACGTAATACATTACATTTTATCTACGTATATACCTGGCGTAATACTTTAAACGCGTTTTTCTCGGAATGACTTTTTCAGAATCGGTGACCAAAGTGTCTCAAAAACAACTAAACCGATCTGCTTCAAATATCACAGACTTTTTTGCATATCAAAAGGCAGTCCTTAATCAAAGGATTTTTTTTCAATGCAAACTTTTTTTATATCACGGAAAACAGAGTGTTATTTCACCGAAATTTCAACGATCACGTTCGATCGGCGACCATTTTTTCAAAAAACATTATTTTATTGAATCCTTTAATTAAATACTAGATAATACGGTACAAAAACTAAATTCATTTAGTTTTTTTTTTATTTGAGATGATTTGTTCCCGAGCAGGAGTAGTCACCGCGAAGGACCTTTTTTCACAGCGGTCTGTGCAATTTACTGTATCTCCGTCGTTTATAAATATTTCCCAATAAAAAAATTATCAAAGATACTTGAAGTGATACCTTTTACTATGAAAAAAAGTTAAAAACCTGCACCCATTGCCCAAAAAAAAATCACGAGAACACCTCTTTTTTCCGGCCGCGAACTAGGTGTAACCCGTTAACTCTAATTTCGACAAAATGATACAATCAATTGAGAATATATTCATTGTGTATACGTGATATTGTTGCAGGGAGAGCCTGACGGTCGGCATTTTTCCAAATGTTGAGAAAACTTAAGACTGCATCATAGGATAAACGGTGAATTATTAACTAGTGCACCGAATTTATGCACATCTCAAGACCGTTAGGCACTCGATAATGAAAAGACACATTTTGAGCGTTGTTTCAACTGATTTAATGAGAAAATAACGGAGAAATTGGGGTTTAGAGTTGTAACGTAAAACTATAAAAATTGTACCGAAAAAGCTGGAAATATTATCGACAAACCTGAAAATCTAGTGCATCAGTTTTCCTACTGGCGGCGATCCCGCATGGTGAACGTGCACACATATACAAGCATAGTCACACGACTTGTAGCAACGGTCGCCTATTGGGCCTCTGCTCTTTGCTGTAGTGTAAGTAGCAGACGGTTGTTGCGACACCTGGCGGTAGTTTGCGGCGGCTCGCAGCCAAAAACTGCAAATTCTGCACTACCGTCGTGACCGCGAAGAAATTACGCAGCATGTCACACATGGCCTTAAGACCCTGGGAATGTCCACTGACAAGGAAACCATGCGAAATGTCCCCCTCTGATTTTAAT
This sequence comes from Ophion ellenae, assembly GCA_963210295.1. Lineage (NCBI taxonomy): Eukaryota > Metazoa > Arthropoda > Insecta > Hymenoptera > Ichneumonidae > Ophion > Ophion ellenae. Next base: position 32,334,570 of record OY723388.1, read on the forward strand.
TAAATTTGGCATGTTCATAGAGTCTGCCCAAATAGTCGACACGTATTTTTTTTTACATCGGAGGAACGCTATTCTTGAAGGTTAAAACGCACCCTTAAAAGTCAGGGTTTGCTTCGTTTTCCCGTGATAATATTCTAACGAAACGAGATACGCAGACATATCAAATCTCAAATGGAAGTCTACACGTTCAATTTGTTGCCAATATGGACGCGGAAATAGGTAAGACTAGGTTTGCAGTATCAGGCTAATTTCGTGCTTCTTCCCAGAGCAGCCAGATTACGATCGCATATTTATAAACGACAATGAGGTTGAAATTTTCATTGTTGGTATGCAACGAAAATTCTTTTCAACTTTCTACTTCCATTATTGTCCGAAACAATATTTTACAAATTTGTTGTAGATCGCTGAATAAGAATCCTAAAAATTCTTCGCTTCGTCTTCGTATCTCAAATCTGCCTAATAAAATTTGGAAAATCAACAAAAAACCATCTCCGCTGCATTCCAACGATGCAAACTTCAACGTCGTAAACGACATCTACTGTCTTCGCCCTATCAAAGATACTACTCTCGAAGATTACTCAATTTACGGTTTTCTGCTATAACTTGTGAAATAACAGGGGGAAAAGTTCTCCTGGCGAAAATATTTGCTTTTACGTAAAATATGAAATTGTGGTAAAAATACTGAACAAAAATTATTTCAAAATGGTTTTCTTTGAATTAACACTTTGCTTTGAACATAAAAATGTTACCTTCGGTATTTGAAAAAGACTTTCGCACATCCTAATTTTTGTTCGTTTTCATTTACAAATCGTGGATGAGACAAGATAAACAAAAGATTCAAGCCTTACACATCCTCATTTTCTACAAGCTTTGATCGATTGTAGAAAACAAGATTTCTACAACCGATAGGAAAAGTTTAAAAAACGAACATAGATTTTATCAGCTAAAATAGCGAGATACCGCTATCATACCCACCGACATAAGCAATAATTACTAAAAGAAAAATATACCAGCAAGAGCAGCAAAGAGCGGCTACATTAAGATAACGTTTAGTGTATATTATTATGGTTTAACGGTAGGTTGATTAATAGCATGTGTCGTCGTTTCGTCTTTTGTTGGCTAATGTAAGGGGTACAAAAGCGATTACGTAGAAACAAAACCACCAGTACTTATGCGAAAATCCAATAGAATTTTGCTTTTCACAAGATGCACTGACGTGCGATATTTGCGGCGAAGCTGCTATCACCACTTGCGTGTGGCATAGGAAATCTTGTTGTTTCAAACGCTTTTGTGATACCTATCATTATTTTAATAAGTATAACCCATAAAAAATATATAGGTGGAACATTTATGTAATAGATAGTTGCTAAAACATTTTTTTGGAAATGTAATCTTCAAAGGTACGTCTCGGGGAAAATGAAACAGATGAAACTTTTCGTAGATACACATTAAAAATCTCATTATTGCAATAAACATAAAAATTGTTGTTATCTACATTGTTTTCATTACCTACGTATACGATTTGAAATATGAAACATTATTGCCATTCAAATTTCTTCGAATCTTGTTTCGTTGAATAGTTATCGCCGAAAAATGAAAAAAACCTCTTTTACAAGGGTGCGTTTCACCCCTTGAAAAGAAGGTTCTGCCGATATAAAAAAATACACTTAAACTATTTTGACCCACTCTACAAACGTGGCGAATTTAATCAAAATCAAAGAAGAGCACCATGCGCAGTTTCTTTGCAAGCATATATATATATATATATATATATATATATATATATATATATATATATATATATATATATATATATATATATATATATATATATATATATATATATATACACACGAATATATATATAAAAATGTCCGATGTAACGAGAATTTCAGGCCCGTCACGTACAGAAGACGATTCGTTAATTAAACTTGCACCACTGGATGAGAAGGTACGTGCGCACGCGAATGAATAAAGAGAAAAGAAAAAAAATTGTGAAGAAATTAAAAAAAAAAGAAGGAACAAGAAGAAAGTGTCGACAGGAGCAAGTGTCTCTGTCTATTGACCGGCTCGAATATGTTTCCCTTGCAGTACACACGTTGTTACGCTAACGAACCCGCTATTCCTTTCTTTCTTTTTCTTTCTTTCGTTTTTGTCCCGTACTTATTTCTCGTGTCATATCGTCCCTCGTCTATAGTCGGTGCATAATTATGGCCTCGATACGGCCGTATACTCGTTCTACGATGAAACTTCTGACAAGGGGTCTCTCTGGTGCTGACAGTTTGCCTTCGTACTTTGCATCTTATTTTGAACCGGCCTGCACAACAGGGGGCCCCGAAAAACAAGTCGATTTCCAATATTTTTTTCTAATGAGGGTATTGTGATGATGAGGTAGAGATTTTACACACAATTAATACATGGTCTCGTAAAGTTCGAGTTTTTTTAAATTGAAAAATGTCGATAAATAATGAGGTTATTATTATCTATACATAGTGGAGCCATTGCTGCGTGGCCAATTAATATAGGTGGCTCTGGCAACTAGGGTGATCTGAAATGAAAAATACAAAAATTGACTTTCGTGTCTGTTGTAGCTTTTGTAGCTGGGATGGACATTTTTATGATAATTAACTTCCGTATGAACGGATATTTCCTTGAAATTTAAAAAATAATGAAAACGGTAGGAAAAAAGGTTTGATTTTCGACCAAAAACAACGACTAATTACTTATGAACGAATAGATAAATACATTGAAATCATGCGGCCATACGGTAGAAAATATTAGGAACTATGCTCTCTCGGAATTTGAAGTAAATGGGACGAATAGATTTTGAGATACGGCTCACACCGTTTCATACAACATAGTTTCGAGAAAAACGCAGGAGAAAAAAATTCGCCGCAGCGCAGTGGGTGACTTCACCATTTAAAAAATAATAAAAACTCGGTCCATTTTCGGAATTTTTGCAAAATCTTTGTTGTAAATTCGAGAGACAACGTTTCCGGAATTGCAGTAGCTATCGTTGTACGTATACATTTTTTTAAATTGAGTATTTTTAAGCTCCCCGAATATGAGTAAAATTTTTCCAAAATTACACTTTTTTAACACCGGCAATTTCGTGTTTTTTTTTTCTCGAAAAACGACCACGTACAAGGAGAACTACATTTACATAGGTTATAAAACTCTTTTATTTCTATTTTTAAGACCAACTATAGCCAAGTTATCGATCTGGCCGTTGGACCACATTTATTATATAGCGGCTCTATTATACCTCCAAATCGTTGTTAATTATTATTTGTTTAAATAAAATTGTACACGAAATAAGTTCAATGTATGCTCGACAATATACTTTCTTCCAAATCCCAAATAAATAATGTCGTAGACAAAAAAAATCCGAAACATACCGTTTTTTCGACCCGTCACAGTGGTGCCCCCCCTCGAATAAATTTGATCTATTTCTTTATTTGTCTTTGGAGTGGGAAATATTCGCTCTATTGAGAAGCAGCGACGCAACAACATTGGTAAAAATCACGGAAGCCCGATTTTTCGGGGCTCGATTATTCATCATTCACAATATAATATATGTATATGTAATTTCCAGTGTTTCACTTTTATCCTACGCTCATTATTGCGCTATTTCCCGTTCCTAAGAACTACCGGTCGTTTCATTTTTTTTTTCAAAATAAGCGCCAGATAATTCAACGATTCTCAATGAATCGTTAAATTATCTGGCGTTTCTACGAAAAAAATGTACCAGTATTCTGGTAATTTTTTTGTTTCTTCGCATTTCTCTCTCTCGCATTCTTTGTTCGTCGCCGTGCTCACAACGACGCACGCAGTGGGACGGAAATGAAATGGCACGGAGTGCCGAGGAGAAAATCGATTTCCGGAAACTGAAGGTACACGTCAGTGTGATGCCGGCGAATATTAACCTTTTTTTTTTATTTCCTCCACCCCATACGTCGCCTCGTTTCGTTTTTCTTCGTTGCTGCTCTCGCAGCGTTGCGGTATTTGGCACACGTTTTCAAGTGTATACTGTCTGAAACAATATGAGCAAGTATGAGCCGCCCTCATGGGCATGCATGTATACACGAATGCGAGCATGGCATTTCCCCCCGTTGTTTCATTCGTGTGTAGTATGCACTCCGGGAATGCCTCTACAAAGCTTCCTTTTGTATTATTACACGGAAAATAAAGAGGAAAGAGGGGAAAAAAGCCAACGAAACAAAACAACACAGGAAATAAAAAAAAACTGTAACTATATACGATCTCCACCCGCCCTCTCTCACTCTCTTTCGCTCCCTCTCAGTTGCACTTGAATTTCCGTCAACTTTTGCATTGTTCTCCGAAAGGCAACTGGAGCGAAGCTTTATGCACGCGATGCTTGCATCAATAGCGAAAAAAGGGTATAAAAGCGTTTTCTCCCACCTATTCACTGAGATGAGAATGATGACGTGGGAAATTTCGAGAAACTAATTAATTGGAAATACATGCCCGTGTTGCGGCTTATGTACCTTCACTGAAGGCATACAACATTTGTAGGTTTGCTGTTTTAGTATTTTCGCCAACTGGTCATTGAGATTTTTAATACCATTAGCAATAAACTTTTCTCTGATAATTGTTCACTCTTGGAGGCATTTCAGGTGTTTTTCTTCTTCTAATTTTGTGTTCTGGAAATAGGGTATTCTACTCTATCTAAGAAAAATACTAAGAATTTATAAATAAGGGAGTTTTCGCAATAAGCAATCGAATAACGGTGGTTTTAATTTATAAAAAAAGGAAATAAATTCTTTCATTCACATTTGAAAAAAATACTTTCATTCACATTTGAAAAAAATACTTTTCCTATCTGTTCAACGAACATGCGAAACGGTAGCCGCCATAATGGATTCCGACCCAACGTCATTGACATAGTAAACGAAGAAAGCGGTAGACGTATTACTCTCTAACCTGTGAAAGAAAGCGTCAACAACTATATATCCTCGTTTGTCATAGTTGAGGTAGTACCTCCACAGAAGAGTTGAATTAAGAAATGGTTAAAATTTGACATATATGTTACTTAAGGCGTTACCCCCACTTGTAGCGCAAAAAAGGCCTTTTTCATGAATTTTTTTAAAGAAAACTACAAAACTTTTTTAATCGATCAATATACCATCTTAAAGAACACATCTTGAAGAACTTTCAGTAATTTTTTTATTGAAAAATATTACGTTGTTTAGTGGCAAATGGCCGTCAATGAAATAATGTTTTTATATACACGGTTTGCGGTGACCAACATTGCGGCGAAGTGGATCATCTGAAAAAAAAAATGCGGATGGATTTAGTCAAATATAAGTATAAACTAGTCTTTAATCGAAGGATTTTAAAAAATATTTATTTTTCACAAAAGGGCGGACAGTCAAAGTTAATGGTTCGATTTTAACGAAAAAAACCGCCGTTTTTTGGCTATAAAACGGCCATTTTTTTTCGAGAAAAAAAAATCGAACGACTAAAGACTGCATTTTTATGTATTAAATAAGCCTGCAAAATTTCAAGAAGATCGATTCATTAGTGTTCGAGTAATCTTGGTCACCGACTTCAGAAATGCCATTTTGAAAAAAAACGCGTTTAATGTTTCTCTTTCAACGCTCTTCCAACGCGGATTCTTCTCTTTCAACGCTCATATCTCAGTCAATTTTGTTCGGATCGACTTGAAATTTTCAGGACATATTCTCAGATACGTATACTTCAAAAAAATGCAATTAAAAAAATCGATTTTTTCAAAATCGCAAGTGGGGGTAACCCTTTAATACATTATCCAAACATCTGTGTAATTTGAATAAGTTTGACCACCCCAAACCTGAGATAGTTACACTTAAAGTTGGCTTGGTTTACACGTAACACATGCGTTATGATGGGCAAACAGAGCATCATTAATTCTACCGCCAAAATTAAAATTAAGAAATTGATAAAAAAAAGAGGATAAGCTAGAGTAAGATATCACGAACAATGTGCAAAAAATGAGAATGATTCACCATCTAGTTTCCAAGATATAACCATGAGAAGCCCTCACAATTTTGGTGCAAAGCCTGGCAAAGCCTGGAAAAAAAACAATTGGGGCAAAGCCTGGACAGTCCCGGCAAAAAGTTTACTGGCAATGGTAGATCAAAAACACAATATAAAATATATTTTACGGCAATACATTATATCCATCGTATTATCTACTAGTACCGAGTCAATATTGCGTAGTTTTTAATTTTATTTATTACTAATTGAACCAATTATCAATCTTTTAAACATGAACATAGTATGTAAACTTTTGGTTGACGTTTTCGCAGAGGAACTACCTTAATTGCAAATATTCAAATAGTTATCTGTACTTCAAAAAAGAACAAATGAGTTTTCTTTTCGGACTATGACTTTGGATCTCTTTTCGCAAGTTTTAACCAAGTCTTCCTCATATTTATATCAACATATTTATATCAACAACAACACACCAACGATAGGGATTGTAACTCACTTATAAACAAAAAAATTGACGTATTCATCATTGACACAGCGTCGATGTTAACTATGCAAAGTGACATCACGAACCGAAGTAGCATGGCGGCTAGAGTTTTCGCGCGAAAATTTGAAGTGTCATATTGGAATGCATTTTTTATGGCACTTGTCGATTCCAAAAAATAGAAATAAAAATTCTCGTAGTTTATTACCCCCAAAGGATCAAATTGAGACACCTTTCAAAAAGAGGTGTAATACCCCATTGTCGGTTAATTCTCTAGCTCAGCGAGTTCTGACTTATACTTTTATAGTTCATAAAAAGATTGGCTTCAACGCGGAATTATGAGCTTCCCGCTCCGCGTGAGTGAAACTTGATAACTGAAATTTTCTATTTTTCGCAGGTTTTACGCATGCCCGCAAGGGGATGCGTTTATGACCCGAACCGTCTCAGTTTTCACGCCATATCTGTTAATTCACTATTTCCTGTTCGTGGGGGACTGCCCAGAATTGTGTTGCCCATAGCCACTTTTCTTGATACATTAGATTTCCACTGTTAGCTCAAGGCCATGGGGAAATTGTGGCAGCCAGGGCAGTGGCATTTCGCTTTATTTCAACAGTTTGCGTTGTGGTTACTGTCGGAAACTCAGGAAGATTTTCGTCCGACTCTGTATTCGGCGGTCAAGTCAATGTGAGCGTTCACCCACCCAAGAATCGGCCTGTGGGTGGTCAGCCAATGATCGAAATACGAGTAGCTTCATCTTTGGCAATGAAAAATCACGTTCCGCGTTACAGCTTCGACGATGAAAATCGGCACGAATTAATTGGCAAATTGCCAATCAATTCGTATACCAGTGGATTAAGCAATGCCATACGGGAAAATTATTGAAAATATCTACCTTTGCGAAGGATTGCGAGAGGGGCACTTACAAATTTGCTTTCGTTTAATTTATGCTCGCACACATTTCGCTTCATAATTTCGCCGGGATGTACATTATTTCATTGGAAGTGTACGAGCCCGAAATATCTGAGCCCGGCCAGACGACTCCCCAATTACCATTTCGTTAATTGAAATTTAAACTCGATCTGCATACATTATCGTGTACATTTTGCACATATAACAATAATCATGATACGTTGAGTTATGGGTACCCGTGTCTCACTGATTTATGCAAAATACCGAAAAACGTAATTAAAAAAAAATTAAGTACTGACAAACGATGCGTAAATACAAAAATGGCGATGTTTAAAGAAGAACAAGTAAAAATCTGATCACGTCGCATTTCACAGCGGATTTTATAGATCTGATGCGCAGACAGCGTGCAGTTTCAACGGTTCCCCATGTTACGCAATTTGGTGTAGGGCATTACTTGAATGGGTGACCGTAAAAGCTCGCAAGGGAGAACGAGGAAATATTCGATACACGCACACACACGCACACACACACGCACAAAAACACACACACACGTGTGCGTGTGTGTGTGTTTTTTTCGATCACTATCGATTTGTTTTGTGTGTGTTTTTTTTCGGTCAGTATCGGTCAATAGTATTTTCATTCGGTCAGTATTTTGTTGTGTGTATTTTTTTTCGGTCAGTATCGATTATACAAATCTAAATATTTGGTAGTGATCCGAGATATTTAGATTTGTATAATCGATACTGACCTTGAACGACTTTGACCCCCTAATGTTTTTTATGCGGCTTGTGGTGCTCCACAAGATGGTTGAAAAAAATGTACCATTCCATTTAAAAAAGTAGAGTTGACCTTGACGTAGCTTCAGCGCCTCCACCGATAAAAAAATAGGGTGGTCCAGTATGACGACCTTCTCGAACACTGAAACTTTTGTCTGAAACATTTTTGGATATGATCAATAGTTTGAGTGCTATTGCTCTGTAACACTTTATGTGTCTCACCCTGCATATATATATATACACATTGTAACGTTGCGTTACGAATATTGAGACTATCCGAGAAGGGTGAGGTAAGCGGGCTGGCGTAGCTCAGTGGCCAGAGCAGTCCACCGGCAATTGAAAGGTCCCGGGTTCGAATCCCGGCGCAGAATCAAGAATATACGGAACCAGAATTATCCTTCATTGCCGTGGAAAAGAAAGGGTGGAGTTGTAACGTTGCGTTACGAATATCGAGACTATCCGAGAAAGTTGAGGTAAGCGGACTGGCGTAGCTCAGTGGTCAGAGCAGTCGACCGACGATCGAAAGGTCCCGGGTTCGAATTCCGGCCCAGAAGCGCACCCCAAGTTTTTTCCCGGATAGTTCTCGTGGAGTTTTTTTTCGAGGGATTACAATATATAAATATAAATCCGGCGCGACAGTTCCGTACTCCAATTTTTTTCATTTTCCTATTCTTTCTGGTGCGGTTCTTTATTCTTCACTGTTGTAATTGCAGCGTGAAAGGTCCCGTATAAATTTATACGCGAGCACGTGTTACATTCGTCCATTGGGCGAACCGAGTGCTTGAAAGTTTCGACGTGTATAATCAGAGAGAGGGAGAGAGGGAGGAGAGAGACGAGAGAAGTGTGCTCATATTTCATTGAAGGGTCAATATTTTTCTGTCAGTTAGCAAATCGTGCTGGTCACATTCGTAGGTACCCCGGCAAATTCGTTCGGCATACGCAGCGCCAACCATCTGTACACTTACCGGACTAAGCTCTGCTCCTGTATGCGGTTTTTATAGTCTTTTTTGTTTTTGTTTTTCGCTTGTTTGTTTTTTTAAATCTCTATACGTATATCCCTCATTGATTCTCGCTCACTCGCGTTTCGGTACACGGCATCGATTTTAATCCCCCGATCGATTTATGTATTTGGAGCGGTTTTGTGAGTGTGGGAGACCCTCTCGAAGTTTTTCGTTTATATATCTGCCCGTGAAGGTTGAAAATCCTATAATCCTGACGATAAATTGCGAAATGGGCCACCGTGCTCTAAAAATTGTATTTTCTGTCTCCATCCACTGTACATATATATGTTTTTTTAAATATACACGCATATATATATATATATATGCGGTACAATCAGCGGGACTATGTGAAACAATTTTCGACCGTGACTTCGGCGGCTAAAAAAATCGTAAAAAAATCATTGATCCATATCACAAAACCCTGCTGCCCCCCTTTTATCCTTTGCATAGTCACGTCCAAAAGTGATGTCTTTTGCGTGCTGATCGGAGCTAAAAAAATTTGGATTCGCGTGTATAGGAAATGCATATGCAGTGACGGCCCTTAGGGCGGATCTGAATTAGAAGGTCCAAAAAAACGTTTTTTCGGGAATTTTTTTAGAAGAGAAAAAAACAAGTGAGCCCAGTAACATTGAGGTATCTTTTCATGTAAAATGTAGACAAAATTTTTTTCAACATCAAACAGTAAATGACTGCAGATTTATCAGCCCATTTCATGTGCGTCTTGCCACTGCAGTCCCTAATTGGCGGGGAAGATGCAGCTCGCAATTCTTGACTGAACCGAATAAACCAATCCAATTGTCCATTGTCGTATATTTTTCTTCTGGGTGAATTAAGAAAAAGCTCAAGAAATCGTAAAATTATAACCTTTCGCAGGTTTAAAAATAAATGTGTTTTAAAAAAACCCTTTAAACGTGCTATAAAAACGATTTAAAAAGACTTTTTCAACGACGTTTTAAATTCACTGAGAAGAGATTTTCATACTGAAAAAAGTAAAATTTGGTTTGCTCAATAGGTCGTCTAGTTTTTTTTTTGTCTATCACACCCGCCAATTTGGAAAAAATCGTGAAAATGAAAACTGTTGAAAACGCGCTTCAAAGTTTTAAATACGAGGAAATATCAAAATCAAATATCAGTTGCTTCTCTGCTTTTGGCCTTGTATCTTCGAAAATATTTACTATGGTCTCTGTAACTTTGTAAATCTATTCTTGGATAGTTTATCTATCGATTTAAGCAATGAAAAAAAAACGATTTTTCGGACTTCCTATTCAGGCTCCTATTCAGGAGGTTTTTACATCTGAGTAAAAAAAATGCTGACCTCTTTTCTTTATTGATTTTCATGGTATATAAACATCACAAGAATTATATACAAAAGGAATAAGACGCCAAAAGAATTTAAAAACATTTTCATACCTCATTTTCCGCACCGCCTCCGAAACGCACGAAACAGCCTAGACGGTGGAGGTAGCAATTTGGAGTCGTTTAGTCCAGTCGTTGTACATAAAATATACAACGACCTAACAACTGGAGACCTACCATCAAAATGCCTCCGTGGTTTACACGCAGAATTCAAATGAGACCTACAATTCCGCCGTGTGGACGATGGCTCCTGAATCCGTTTTGAAAATTTAAACGCGTTTTTCTCGAAATCATCTTTCTGAAATCGGGAGGACGCATATTTTGGGCAGCTTTCATCCGATTGATTTGAAATTTTACCCGTAGCTTCTTAGGTAGATTCTTTAAAGAAGTACACACGATGTTTACGATTCATCGGAAATTCTTGCTTTCGTAAACAAATTAAGGCCGATTTTGTAGCGAAAAATAAAACCTTATTCAAAACGATGCCGTTTTGCTAAAAAAACCACACATTTTTAGTAATCGTGTGTGCTTCTCTAGCAAAACTAATGTAAATGAGGAAATTCTTTTTTGTTCTAGGTGCTAATCCATAAAAGTTCTGCGTCCTCCCCGAGCGATAAAAAAAACCCTCTTAGTCCAGCTACGACTGAGCCCCCATTATGTATTTTTTTTCTTCATAATTCTTGTATACCTCAGCACGTGTAGAAAAAACTATTGAAGCCTCACTTCGATTGTTTTTTTGGTATCGTAAAAAAAAAATCCCATGAAAGTCTCATTTTTCGGTGAGTCACATAGATGTACCTGGTTCGATTATGATAGATGCCTTAATTTTTAATTAGTGCGAACGTTTTTTCCATGAATATACATACTCGTGATGCAAATATATACGGGTGCGTGTGTATGCAAAACACGAGATTCGTATGTGGCGTTCGTTCATTGCATAAATATATGTAGATTTATATCGTCATTTCAAGGACCGCTCCGTTCCCAAAATCAACGATTTGTTTTTAAAAAAAGTATAACGACCCTCTTTTAAGGGACCAGTCCACTTTGGAGCCACGAAAAAGGGTATTTTCGCGATTTTTTTTTTGAGGATTTTATAAAAGATATAAATATGAAAGTTGTTGGGCTTGATAAATAAAGTCTTGAAATACATTAAAAAAACTTTTTATTCCTTTTCATTCATTTTTAAGCACAAAAACTACAGTTTAACGTAACGCCTCAAAAATAGGTGGGCTAGGTAGCTCCATCCCAACTCGGCAACGGCTTGTCTGAAACGAAAAAATCAAAGTGCATTAGATTCAGTATGACACCAGCTACAAAATGACCCTCGGATATAAAGTTTTAACAAAAAATAAAAAAATGGCAGATGAAAAACGAAAAAAGTAATTAAAAAGCGCGATTTTTTTCGCAGTTTTTCGCAAAAAAGAGTCAAACTAAAAATTTTAAAACCATCAAGGGTCATCTTGTTGCGAATCATGTTTACAATATGTGGTTCAAATTTCAAGAGAATCGGTTTATTAGTTTTAGAGATACGATGGAGCTAGATTTTGAAAACGTTGTTTCGAGAAAAACGCGTTTGAAGTTTATACTATGGAAAACTCTTATCTAAACTTAATCGGCAATTCCTGCACCGTATAAAATCCCTTCTCATTGCTCATCGTCGTCGATTTCTTCAAGTCTTGCTTGCTTTCGATTTTTTGAATTTTTCAAAGTGGCCCCTTAAACAGCTGCATATGCCGAAAGCCAACATTACGTAGATCGTGTTTAAAAGGTCCTTTCCTCATATATATATATATATATATATATATATATATATATATATATATATATATATATATATATATATATATATATATATATGTATATGGGTACATACAAGCGCGCACAAATGTTCGTATGTACATGAATATGCAAGAACATGATGCAACGCTAAATTCAACATAGTGCAGGCCAATATTGAGATGCGATTTCCAGATTGGAAAAGTGGTCGGACGATTTCGCTACGATATTATATCCACCCCGTTATACATGCCCACACTTTTGCAGACACATCCGCCCACACTCACACACGCGTACGCGTGTATGCTGGATGCCTTGGCGGATTGTTTATCCATTATTGCATTGCTCCGATTATGCATGCAGCTTCGAGTTTCGTTCGACTATCGCGAAAAATCTGGATACCTTGGTACAAACGTGGAAAGAGCCGCAGCAGCCGCTCGTGAGGATGTTGCGGAAAGGAAAAAAGGTTTTAGCGTCTTCGCGTCTGGATATAAGACAAGAGGGAAAAAGAACCGAGATTATATCGGAGCTGTATATATATATATATATATATATATATATATATATATATATATATATATATTAGCTTTACGTACATATAAGTACTGGAACGTAGCAGATGGAATAGATAAGTGAGGAAAATACCAGGACGACTGTAACCGATATGGCGCGACGCTGCCTACGCGAGTGGCTGAATATATCGCTCGGGGGAATAGACGGAATTTACCGAGGAAAAAAATCTTGGCTGCTGGTACGCTCCTTCTCGTATAAGGTTAACATTGGTGCTCTTGGACGGCATCCCCCAACGGGGGATTAAGCGAAAAAGATCCCTGTGATTTAGCGGGTATCTTATGTGCGAGAGAAGAGGACACGTTATTCCTATACATCGAGGTGGGAATTTCTATCACCTGCTTCCACTCCTTCTCAAGTTTGCGAAACAATATCGTCCGATGATCTCGGATCGTGTTTGTGTTCTTAACGACGATACCTGGAATTAGCCGCATCGCAATTGGGTCTCGCAGTTATGGTCGATGCTTTCGTGTAAGGCAAAAGCACAGATCTCGTTGTGATTTGATTAATCGACGCGTCGTTGTTATCCGGCGGCTATGTCGGTATGTTCTTTTTAATATCGCCGAAAATATGGGCTGTGTGTCCTTGCAGGTTTTTACGATCCCGTCCTTTTTTTTGGAGTTCCGTAGTCAAACGGGGAATTCTTTTGACTTCGTCGTGTTCGTCTAGTCGCCGGTCACAAACTCATAGTTTCTACAGTTCTAAGCATATATGGATGCGCATAGGTGCAAGAGAAAAACTATAAGAAAATGTGTTTTCAAGATGTAACATATTCATTGAGATCCTTATTTGGAGCATCTAAAGGGTGTCTCAAAATGCCCTGACATTTTAAATTCCGCGCCATTTTTTTTTTTGGCGAACATGAAGTACTAATCTTTGATAACTGGCATCAGGAAGTATTGAGGTTTGGTCATGGAGAATTGCACGATCGAGCAAGGCATAGAAAGTGCATAGCTAGTGCAGACGAAGTTTCATCGTCGTGTTATCTTGCGCCATGACGTTGTGAATTGGCCACCAAGATCGTGCGATTTGACGCCATCGGACTTCTTTCTTTGGGCTTTCCTAAAAGGAAAAGTGTATACCAATGATCCACAGACCATTCCGCAGCTCGAGGAAGCAATTTGACGCAGCATTAATGAAATTAGCCCGCACTTATGCCAGAAGTTATTGAAAATTTAGTCAAAAGAGTGAACGTTTGCAAACAGGGACGAGACGGCCATTTTTCAGAGGTTGTGTTCGTACCTTATATAAAAATAACAATATTCGTACTTTTGAAATCAATAATACGTTTTATTAATCAATTAAAATGGCAGGTCATTTTGAGACACCCCATACTTGCAAAATCGCATGAAATGTTGGATGTAGGTGCTTCGGATGGGGATCTAAATGAATCTGTAGCGAGATCTTAAACATATTTTTTTTCGAGTTTTTCACCCGTGTGTCCAATTGGGAAGTTTTTTGTTTACTAGATTGTTGGTATGGTATTTGGAAAAATGCATGTTATTGCGCATTAATTGAACTAATCTCGTGAAAAAGCTTATTTTAAAGAAATAAAAAATTAACAACGTTATTGAAGTATAACGTCCCCCCTTAAGGTTCCACTTACCATCTTTAAGCCTTGTTTGCGAACGATCGGGTTTAAAGTGATGGGCACTGTGTGCAGTCCCCCCTCCTATTTTTTACCTGTTGATTTGACAAATTATGGTGTTGACGTTTGCATCGTTGGAACGCAACGAGAGCTCTTTTTTACATTTTATTTTCCATATTTTTATTATCATAGAAGATCTTTTTTTTAGAATTATATTGTAGATCGCAAAGTAAATATCTTAAAAAATGGTCAAAGGTTTTTGGCAGGCAAAATCCGTTGAAACATATTAAAGGAATTCAGAAATATTTATTTTCGTTGCGTCCCAACCATGCAAACTTCAACCTCATTGACAAATCTATAAATAATGCAGGTACTAGAATTTGACCAGAACTTCAAATCAAAACCATTTCGGTTAAGTTGCATTAACAAATACATCCGCCTGTACCTTTAGAGTATTATGATTGCGGATCATAAAATTACATCGAAATTAGTGTGTAGTAAATGATTGTGGTCCAGCATACACAATAATGATAACTGCATAGCAGTTAAACATTGATACTTTAAATGATTGCCCTAATCAATGACTATGGAACCATACGTTATGCGTGTACCGACACGCACTTGGCAGCAGATTGTATTTCGGGTTTACACTTGGCACTGCACTGTTTCCAATTCCAGAGAGATCCGTCAAAGTTCTTCACACCCTCAGTTGTTTCCTGATGCACTACGGCATCACATTTGCACGAGGGCACAAGGAAACTGACTAAAATCTGTACTGACCGAGGCGGTCATATTTCATTGACTTTGCATAGTGTGTACCGTCGGAAATTAGAAAGAACTGCCATCCGCTCGGAAATTGGCGCGCACGCTAGTGAGTGGCTATGCGGTCACCCATCCAAGTATAGGTCTAGGCCGAACATTTTTAACACGGGGGATAGGCGAATCTACCCATCGCATTCACTACCGTCCGTGGTATCGCTAAATGTAAATTTTATGGAGGTTGCAAGTTGTAGGTACAATTCCCTTCAAGCATCCGCTCAAATAAGCTGGCAAAGGTATCTCTAACAGAGGGAGTGAACGTAAAAATCCAAGAGACGATACAAACGTATACAGGCGGCAGATAAATTGACGGAGAAAATAGTCAGGAACGCAAACGTCGAGATCTCCCTCGTGTTCACGAAATTTGGATGACGCTTTTATATATCTTCTTATACTTTCGCCTCCATCGCCAATCCTTGTTCTGTCATTGTCGTCGTCATCGCTGTCGTCTCGCTGTCATCGTCGGAGACCAGTACCGTGACAACTTCGACGTTGCCGTCTCGGGCACTTAGCAATACACTTCTTTCTGTGCTCCTAAGGGTAAATCAGTTTGGAAACGTCAACATCGCAAAGGCACGACGAAGTAGCGGGAGGAAGGAAGGATTCGAAATGGAATCGAGTTTATTCTGGCCTCCGGGCTCCATGCTTCAGAGTTTCGGCAATCGCGTTCTTCTCCTCCGCTTTTGCTTGGCGAATTCTCTCTCTCTCTCTGCCCCCCCCCCCTCTCTCTTCGATGGCAAACACACGCTCGCAGGGATATGGTTCCTTGCGCGATGCATCATCGCTCGCGTTGCCCAGCAATATCTCGGAAAACATTTTTACGGAAATAGAGTAGCCTGAAGAATCGCGAAGAGCACTTCCGCCGGAAGAGTTGAAACGCGATGTATCATCATTAATCGGGATATCGTGTATAGTTTTTAAAAAGTTCGTCAACGGACGAAACTTGCAAGCCCGATCGACCGGCCTTTCTCCGAAGTGCATCCATCATCCAGAAATTGTGCAACAAAATGTTATGCCCTAATGGGGGGTATTGCGAACCGGTTATTTAATGAAAATTATTATTTTTTTCCGGAAATACCTCGTGCTGATGTCCTTTTCATTTATTTTTCGGCGAGCGAGGATCATTTCTGGGTAGTGATAGGTCGCCGTGTTTTGTTTCATTAAAAAGAGAGGAAGCGGGATTTCCAGAGCAGGAGTTTCCATGTGAAAAAGTGAAGCCAATTTCGAAATCAATTTGACGCCTGCACGAATAAAACTAAGGCGACCGAAATGTAGATTTTGTCAAACCCTTCAGATCTTGGGTCTGCTTCTTTTTGGTTAAAAACCAATATGACGTTTTTTTGAATGTCTCATTTCTTGTGACTTACAAGGAACATCACTTAAGACGGAATGATACCTCATCGCGGTCGGTATGGTAGAACAATAATAGATACCCAAAAATCTCTGAAACGGCTCTTCAGATCCCGTCGAAACTTTGCCAAACGATGTCAAATAGATAAACGAACAACTGGTGCGATGGTCTAGTGGTTAGCGTGCTCGCCACTAAACCAGCGGACCGGGAGGTCCCGGGTTCGAATCCCAGTCGCGTACATTTCGTCGCGAAATGTTTTTCTTCGGCATTTCGCGGCGAAATAAGACTAGTTCCACGACTGGGGGGCGAACTCGATGACCGGCTGTATTGGTATAGGTTTTCCGCAGTTTCCCTATACCCATGACAGAAATGTCATGATGAATATAATACAGAGGGGGAAGTCGGCTGCGGCCGCAACAGGGGGGAACAGGGAGAAAGATGGAGACAAAAAAGGAGTAAACAGTAGAGGAAAGAACGGTGTAATGATGGGAAAGAATAGGTAACAAACGCAAAAAGCGTGTACCTAAGGAAAAAACCAATAAAAAAAAAATAGATAAACGAACAGCTGTCTGCCCCTCAAATTCAGAAAATTTGAGGGCCAGACAGCTGTTCGTCCATCTATTTGACGTCGTTTGGCAAAGTTTCGACGGGATCTGAAGAGCCGTTTTAGAGAGGTTTGGCTATCTATAATTGTCTATCTATAATAGCCGATTTTGAAAATATCGATTTATGACAAAATGGCGGACGTTTGAACATAAATAGTGATTTTTTGACAAAAAATTAGTTATTATTTTGCCTATAAAAAAAACTAAGTAACGGGAAAAAAAATTCTACGGCAAGTACTAGATAATGGTGTATAGAACAACCACAAAAAACCTCAAGGCAATCGGTTCATTGGTTTTCGAGAAATTTTGGGTATCGATTTGATAAACGTGGTTTTGAGAGAAACGCGTTTGAAAATTTGGGAATGAATGAATCATGAAATTTGTCAACTTACATGGAATCATCGATACCAGGCCCATAATGTGGGTCTTCAACGGTCGACGAAATGTTCATAGCTTCTAAATCCTCGACCTCGACCATCTAGGTGTATATCTCCCGTTGAGCGACGTGTCGTCAGAATGGGGAAAGCACATTCTACTGTGCCTGATTAGAGACATATGCTATGTCTGCCATTGTGCACGCTGCAACGTGAATCAAAGTAGGTCGCGCGAACGCCAGATTTTCATTATAAATTGTTGGTACTTCGGGCAATTCGATGCTGCATTTGTATACGAATGTTTTGATTGCACGGCTATATAGATGTGCATCACTAATGTGATGGCCGAATGCAGTCGAAGTGAAAGCCGTTTGAACTTGCTCGCTTGGTCAGCATTCTGAGTTGTTCAATATCACATTACCTCAACTTCTGTGTCGTGATATCATTTTATCGATTTAAAGTAGGTACCTACGAACCAGCCGACACACCAGGGCAAAAAGTCGAGCGCAATTCCGCAGCCTATGTGGGTGTGTGATGGCTTTGCCGGAAGCGGCCTCAAGTTCTCCATTCCCGTCTGCTCCGCGGCCTCGTTTCAAACACCGAAATGCGGTACTACTAGATGTACGACGTACCTATGTATCACGGAAGTCTCGGCGCTGGACACTCGACGGGCCATGGGGACTCGTTCGATTCAATGTTTCGAAATATTGCCCAAGCAGCCACCCTACATTGTCCCTTCGCACCAAGAGGGATTTGTAGACTGAAGAAGAGGGTACACAGAGACCGAAGGATCCAGCTCAGATTGCAATGTTCAATCAATTCGCAGTATGGTGAGAATAGGATAGATCGGGTTCTTGAGCAGCAGACACTGGAAATTCTCGTAATCGCTTGGTTGAAAGGTTTTAAACAATTTGTTGACTTAAGGGAAGGGTAGGGGTTTCAGCGTGAAAAAAAACTTTTCTGCGAATTTTTTTTTATCTATCTGGATAGAGTAAATTTATTGAAACCTTTTGCACATTGTTAGATGTCATTTCAAGGACATTCCGTGAAATTTGGACGCGAAAATATCCACAAACAAGCCGGTGACAAAGCTTTTCCAAGAACGCCTTTGGGAAAACACGATTTGCGGTGTTCACTGTATCTCAGCTAGAAATTATCTGAAATCAAGTATCATTAAAGTTTAGTCAAAGTATCATCAAATCCTCCCCCCAACGGTCTTTGATAATTTTTTTTTTCATTTATAAATTTTTGGTGGTCATGTAAAGTGAAAAATGCTATTTTTCACGAAAAATTCCGCCATTTTGGGGGTGGAAAACCCCTTCAATGTAAAGAAAAATCTCAAACTAACCGTTGGGGGGAGGTAATTTATATGTAGAAAGTATGTACCAAGTTTGAATTAAATCGGTCATGTAGTTTTCAAATGGCAGTGAACACGGACTTTGAAAAAGTGGTTTCGAGAAAAACGCGGCACCGGCTTGTTTGTGGATATGTTGGCGTACAAATTTCACGGTATGTTCTTGAAATGACACTTAACAATGTACAAAAGGTTTCAATAAATGTACTCTATCCATATAGATGAAAAAAAAATCACAAAAAAGTGTTTTTTCACGCTGAAACCCCTACCCTCCCCTTAACACGCAGCGACTGCTTCCATGTCAAATTGTTGCGGTCCCTGTGAGATACAGTAAAAAGGGGCTACTTCGAAATTCAGGGTAACTTTGACAGTTTTTAGCAGGGCTACCTTGACAGAGCGCCTTGGCGGGTGCGGGGAATAAACTTGAACAACAATTTGTTGTTCAAGTTTATTACAATGTTGCTAAAGTTGATTGTAATGTTGCTCAAGTTGATTTTGATCTCAATGACAATTATAAGACTCATTAAGTGCCTATAATAGCACCCCAGGTACTTGATATTCTGATGTAAAATGTTTCGTTAAGGGAGGGTACGAGGGTGTATTTTTCGTAATTATTTTTAAGCAAACGATGAATGGAATTTTTAAAATTAATACTCATAGTCAATATATACATATAGAAGACTATGCACATTTTTGTACTCGAATGTAAAGTATAGTTTGCGGTGTACACCGCTTTCAAGAAGACACTCCGACGAAATTGCTGCTCGGCGGTTGACAGCGATTAAGCCATACGGTTCATTTGAAAAATAAAATAAAAATATATTTAGAAACTAGACATGTAGGTTTACAGCATCACGTAGGGGAATTTTGATATCTAAAAAAATGGCGGACCAGCGAATTTTACTTCCGATTTTCAGGGAACATTTTCATCGTTCCTAAAAAAAAAAATAGAAGGAGGCCCTTTATAAAAAAAATCCCTACGTGGTGCCATAGAGACTGGATTTTCGAACAGTTTAAGACTCGGCGCATGCGAATCGGATGGATAGTTTTTTTAATATGTTGTCAACCAGGTTGAAAAACGTAGTTTCGAGAAAAACGCGTTCAAAGTTTTGCTGGAGGATAATTTAACATGCAAACTACATTTTTTATTTGTCTCCTACCATGGTGGGTTCTTATCCGTACCGTGTCTTGTCGTTATACCTGTGTGCCGTGCCGTGTCGTTATACTTTGTCTTTTCCGTGGTGTGGTGCCTTGAGTCGTTATCCGATATAACAATCACGTTCGTATCTAACGAGATGCGAAACTAACGCGCACTTGACCATTGGTAATTTTTTCTACACGAGGTTGTACGTTTATGTTCGCCTCGGAAAAGGGCCACTTAATTTTGTACGTATACGTTTATATAGAAGGAAATAAAGATTGTAAGGAGGATCCGTACCATTGACGACGTCGCGTCGGGACGTCTTCATCTTGAACGATCTTGCGTCCGTATAATACAGCCGCTCGAATATGGCATTGCTTACGGTCCATTTATCCTCCATAACGTTCCCATCATCCTGCACGAGTGAGTCCGCAACCGCGTTATCGCGACTATCACTTTCATTCGTCGTTTCGATTCTCGAGGACGATTGAACTTCTGATATGTGGCAAAATTTTTTACGAAAATCGCCAAAAGCATGGCGATCGCGGCAAAACGAGGCGGTCACTCATCGTATTGGGGAATTATATTTTACAGTGGAACAAGCAACGATGGCGATTTCGACGAGAACGGAAACGCCTTGTCACAATTGAAACTTCAGTTATGCTCACTCGAATGGGTACATAAGGCTTTTTCTGAACATTTTTACATCTACGGGAAAAGAAGTACGTGCATTCAATAAGAACACGGGATGCACTGACTAGGGGAGGGCCACACGTTCGGCAATTTCCTTTAAACTTCACACAGTTTTAGGATTCAGTAAAGACCCTACACCGCGGGATCGCTGAATCGAGTCTCGTTTGGAGTTTACTTTCAATTGAAGTTGTTTCTTTCGTCTTTTCATGTTTTTATCATTCTGAAGGATATATTAATTTGATTCTTTTTTTTTATAATTATTTTTCTTCGAACAAACTTTTAAAAAATTCCCTCATTCTACATTTAAAGGGCCTTCTCACTTCAGACGCTAAAAAGGCTATTTTCGTGATTTTTAAAAATAGGTTTATATTATAGATATTGATATAAAAGTTGTTACACTTAATGCACTTTCGAAATACATTTTTTTTAAATTTATGTATTTATGTAACCCACACAAATACGTTTTTCTCGAAACAACGTTTTTCGACGGCTTGTTGATAAAATCTTCAAAACTACTGAACCGATCCTTATGAAATTTTGACCACATATTCTCTACAACTATAGCTATAGCGCATATCAAGGATTAAAAAAATTATATTTACTTTTTTTTGCCAAAAACGGAGAAAAAAACACGTTTTTGTTTTGTTTTTACGAAAAATGTCCGCCATTTTTTATTTTTGCATATATCAAAAATCGTATCATATGCGCTATAGCCATTGAGGGGTTAGGCCACTCTAGAGGCCGAAAAAAATAGGCTTTTTGGGGATTTTTTTTTCAGAAAAACTACAAAATAAATCGAGATTACAAAAAAGGGCGTTTATCATATCACAATAATTTTTTTGAAGCGATTAATTTCTAAATGGAGGCTGTGCAGCGTTTATCTCAACACTGCATTTTTTAAGTTGGCCGAAAACATAACTCAAACAATTTTCAACCGACTCACTTGAAATGTGGAATATATCTTGAAAAATTCATTGTCTATGGAAGTACATAGGATTTTTTTTTATATTCCAGAGTTCATTTGTTATTAACGATCTTACGATTTTTTAATCAAATTTTTCACTTTCCAAAAATTCTGCGGGTTTGAGGAAAATCTCACGTGAGACACATACTTAGAAGGGTCCGCGCTATCGCACTGTATGGGATTCTCACCCAGTAAAATCTCTCTATCCCCGTAACCCTCTCTCTATTCTCCTTTTATTATTAAGCACGCCTCATTATCTGTAAATTTTTGTATATTGGTTCACGTGGTTTTTACGTTTGTAATTTCGTTTTCGTTGATTGTTTGTTGAAAACAATGATCTACGAATAAATTTCACGAAAATTCGAAAATGTCCGACAACCTCTGATTACTCATAAATCTTAGTTTGTTTATCTGTTTCTCCATTCGTCAGATTCTTCGTGGTCATTTGTTATTGCTGTTTGTTCAGTACGAACGTTCTATTCGTTTCCTTCTATGCTTGTCTATTGTCATTGTTATTAAGGCAGTAGTCTGCTTTACAGGCTTCAAAAAATCGATTTGAAGAAGAAGAAAAGGGTTATTGTATGGCCCGGGGATAGCTGATTAACATCTAATTAGTGTAAGTATCCAAAAACTTATATTTTTTTGGACTGAAAACTTTAAAGACCATTTTCCCGAGTTTTCATTTTCACAAGTTTTAGAAAACGGTGTCGGCGATAGCAAAAACAATATATGTCCGATCGAAAAAAAATCAAGGTGATCTAGCTTCAGTATTAAATTATCTTCTATTCGAACTAAAAAAGTTGGACAAAAGTACTATTTAAATTACTTGTTTTGCAACTTAAAGTGAATTTTTTTTCTCAAAAAAGTGAATTTTTTTTCAAACTTCGAAAAAATTTGGAATTTCATCATGTCTTCGGTATTTTTTTGGTTCATATAGAAAAGGAACTTATAAAAACTAAAAAAAAATTTGGTCGACTGTTTCAGATGCATCGCACGACCTCCATCACCGGCACCGATTTACAAGTGCAGACCTCCAGGCGCCCCAGAAAAATCGTTACAACTTTGAAAAGTTTCAATATTTTTTAATAATAAAAATTGTTTTTTAAAGCTTGAATATAATACACTATCGTCTCACAATTTCGTTTACCGCAATCATTTCCTTCCCTTTCAAAGAAATTGCTGAAAAAACGCTTTTTTTCGGCTTCTAAAGCAGACTACTGCCTTAACCACCTAACGTAATGCTCACTACCCTAAATTATATTCTACATGCTCAGCTGTGTTTTTCTGAAAGATTAATTGAAATTGATGCAGCACTAGTCGACTTACTAATGTGCAAACGTCCAAACGAGCATTGGAACTACGATTTTTCTAGGTGTTGTAGTCATTATGAACGATTTTTCTGCCAATAAAAAAAACACAGATAAAGCCCCTGTGCAGTCTTCCTATATGGATAGATAGATATAAAAATAAACACATAAACTTTCTGCCGAAAATACATAACGCCGTCCCCCTTAAGCCGAAATGTGTAGGCCCGTCTTGTACGTACGTAGGTAATGTGCATCCTCACGTGACACAATTGATGCATCAAATAGCTGCATATACTGGAGTACCATTACCCGTGATATAGAACGCTTTAAACGCCGCATAGACATCTTCCTGAACCCCGATGTATCCCCGATGTAGCCCCGGCATTAGATGCCACCGACCACGTAATTCCATATATGTATATATGTATATGATCGTATCAAGCATTCCCGCAGTTGCTTCGATGCTCCACTGCGTTCAATTCGTAATCTCACACGGATCGTGGCACTTGCGGGCGCCGAGGCGAATATAGAGTCTAGCTGGGGGGAAAGTTGCGTGGGTACTGCCTCAGCTTTAGGAAGCGAAGAGCTTGAGTAGCAGTGCTTGTTTCTCCCCGCGAGTATCTAGTATGTGTACACCACTCCCCCCCCCCCCCCCTCTCTCGTATACAGACGATGATTCCAACAGTTACCCTACGCCATCACACTTAAACCCTACGGGTTGGAGTGGCACAAGCTTTGCATCGTGGATTTTCTCTACAGGGGGAGCAAGGCAGAGAGACACAGCGAGGAAAAGGACGGAAAGGTATAGAGACAGGGGGCGAGAAAGAGAAGATTGCCGGATGGACAGACAGTCTTGCAATACTGCAAACGCGGTAATTGGAGCGTATAAACTTGCCTTGAACCTCGCGAGTCGCGAACCAAGTGAATCCCTTCCTTTCTACTCCTTCAGCTCCATATATCTGCCTCTTTCTACCATCCCTTAATTTCTTTGGCCAACCTTCCGCGGGCTGCATTGCTGCACCGACGCACCACCGCGCTCGTGGTACACTCGTTGGGCTTCCGGCAAACGCCAAAACGGCTTACAACGGCCAACTCGTTAGCAAATACTATTTATGCCGCGCGGGATTCCACCGTGTAATTTTCCTCTCTCATTTAGAGAGTTTTTTTTTCTCTCTATACGTGTATATATAGCTCTTCAACTTTTCGGCCCTAACTTTCTCCCTCTTTCTCGCTTTATTTTATACTTGCTATCTTAGTAGGTGTTCGCCTCGTTGTGTGTGTGTGAGAAGAGCTAAAAATTCCGGCGCTGCTCTATACGATGACCCGCGGTAAAACGAGGTGCTTCTGAGAGCCAGAGAGAGATGTAGAGAGCTAGGAAGCCCTTGTGACAGAGTAGTTTTATTTTTGCCGAGTTCCTCACCTTCGTAAAGCGCCGAGCATTAAGTTTACAGAATGGATGGACTTTATGCTACCCAAAGTGAGCTCATTCGGCGAGGTGGTTATCATTACTACAATTTCTTCTTTGTCCAGTTGTATATTGCGTAGTTAGTATAAAGTCCATTTCTTGTTAATACGTTTTTTGTTTCTTGAACGTGTATACGGTAAATGGTTTGGATCTTGTTCGAATTTGAAGGCATTGATAACGAACATCACTTAAGTGTCCGCCTTTGATTTGGTTGAAACTCATATATTTGATAGAGTGGATAAAGTTCCGAAAACCCCCCACCTCTGATTGCGCTGAATTTTTGTGAAGACCTTCATTTTAGTGTTATAAAAGAACCCCTATAGGGATTTTTGGCGCATTGAAGTAGTTTTCGAGATATCGATTTTGAAAATTGTAAAAAAATATTTTCTTTCGCTGATATCTCAAAAAATAGTGGTAAATATGCAGTTTTCGAAAAAATGATACGAGATACTTTTTGTAGGAAATTAAATTTGCTACAAAAACGGTCTTATACAACATTTTCAAAAACTGCATATTTTAGCCTGAAAATTAAAAAAATATGTTTAATTGACAATGGGCAAGTTTTCAGTCAGCTGACCACGGTGAACCGAATGTTCATTAATTTTTTTATTTTTAACCAATTTTTAATCATATGAAAAGTAGTTTTAGTGTCATTGGAGGGGCGGCGGACCCCCCGTGGTCCAGTAGCAACTCATTCCAGTTGTCACTCACTCCAGTAGCCAGCACACCCTTAAAATTAGCCAAAAACCTGCCCATTGGCAATTGAACGCATTTTTTAAAATTTCAAGCAAAAACATGCAGTTTTTGAAAACTTTGTATAGGACCTTTTTTGTAGCAAAATTAATTTCCTATAAAAAGTGTCTCTTACTATTTGTTAAAAAAATGAAGGTCTTCACAAAATTTCAGCTCAATCGGAGGTGGGGGGTTTTCGGAACTGCACCCGATAGAGTATTGAAAACTATTAAACACGTATTTTATTTCATCGTCAAAACGGTTTTAAGGGGGGAAATCAACTCTTAAAGAAAGGCGTTCCGAGGGGCGATTTTGCAGTTCCACCCACAAGCAGTCCACCGATCTGAATGACACAAAAACAAAATTCTTCGAATGCGAAGCAATGAAAAAATGCACAATAGAAGTATTAAAGAAAAAAAATTAATTAAGGGATCACACACCTTTCTTTGAGAGGTGGTTTACCCCCTTAGAAACGTTCCTTTGCCGATGAAAAAAATACGTGTCTAGTAGGTTTTAATCCTCTATCACGTGTATGAGTTTCAACTAAATCGAAGGTGGACACCTAAGTGATGTTCCTTGTTAGGAGAAAACTTTTCCTACAAAAGTTGCATAATTCGGAGGGGGTCATCGAGTGTTGGTTACGAAGTTCATCCAGGTAGAGGGGCTTCCAAGATTTCAAGGTCACCTCCATTTTGTATGAATGGGATTACTATTTTTTTTCCAGAACTTTATCAAGCAATTTAGAATAAGTTCTCACATCAAATTTCAAGACGGGCAATCAAGATTGAGTATAAAAAGTCAATAACGTCAACGAGCGAAGTGTTTAGAGCGAATGACAGATTTATGCCGAACGTGTTTATGCGTGAGTGAGACTGCCAGGGTTCCTTGTAGTCCAGTAAAAGAGACGAAAACCCAGTACTGTTTAGCGTAGAATATGAATTTTTGACTAAAGGTAGATCTAGATGAAGGCAGTGGTTGCACTCTGAAAGTAACCCCAATAAAATGTTGCCCCTTAACTCGCTCCAACCCCAAGAAACAGGGGTTGAAAACTTAAAAATCGCTGTAACTCCATAATTAATAACCCGATCAAAAAATGTTTCAAAAAAAAGTTGTTTGGAATAATAAAATACGTATAAAGTTATCTGACATTCAATTCCCTATCTTTGAAAATAGCGGCCTAAAAACTCGAGAGCACCACTGACTCGGAGAAGGACGCAGCGTTATGTCTACTCCGCTTGCACACGCACCAACCCCGAATTTGCGAATCGTTTTTGTGCCGCTATTTTCAAAGATAGTGGGTTAGACGTCACATAACTGTATACGAACTTTACTACGGCGATTTTTAAGTTTTCAACCCCTATTTCTTAGGGTTGAAGCGAGGTGAGAGGCAACATTTTACGGGGGTTACTTTCAGTACGCAACCATTTAACTTCAGTCAAAAATGTGTGACCAGTGACCAGTGTGGCGAGCCGTTAGGCCACCCATGGAAGAAAGAGTGCATAGAACGGGTGTTGGTGTGACAGAAATGAGTGTAAACGAATAAAGAGAGAAATTGTGTGCCTGAATGAAATGTTGAAGAGGCGAGGCAGTGTAAGATGAAGTTCGAGAGCAGTTTGACTCATTTTATGTTCTAATGGCTTTGTATTTCGTATTCACTATATTAAAACGTATTCATATTTTCTTGCATTAAATATCCTACTGCATGATTATGATCCTACATATATACATATATACAGGGTGACCCGCTTATCTCTACCACCCGAAATAACTCGGTACTTATCGACGTCACAAACAAATGTTCCGGACATAAGTTGTACGGCGTGAACGTACAACTTATCTTTATATATACAACGTGGGCATCAAATGCGACCAAATTTTTTTTTTCTCGCTTGAGGCGCTGACGCACAGTGAAGGTCACCTCCACTGTTTAAATAAAATGGTACATTTTTTTCAACCATCTTGTGGAGCTCCTCAAGCCGCATAAAAAAACATTGGTGAGTCAAAGTCGTTCAAGGTCAGTATCGATGACACAAATCTAAGTATCTCGGATCACTACCAAATATTTGGTAGTGATCCGAGATATTTAGATTTGTATTTCATTTTAATGGGTGAACTTGAATGACCTTGAACGACTTTGACCCCTTAATGTTTTTCATGCGGCTTGAGGTGCTCCACAAGATGGTTGAAAAAAAATTTACCATTCCATTAAAAAAAATGGAGGTGACCTTCACTGTGCGTCAGCGCCTCTACCGAAATTAAAAGAAATGGTCGTATTTGATGGCCCCCTTCACTCCGTATAAATTTTGTCTGGAACATTTTTTTGTGACGTCGATAATTACCGAGTTATTTCGGGTGGCAGAGGTAAGAGGGCCACCCTGTATATAGGTCAAATTAGGTTATAACAGAACCCGCACTGCTCTGTCAGTCTGAAGACATCCCTTTATTCACACTTGTTTCAGCCATTTACGGATCTCATAGTTACTGCGCGTATAATTTTAGAACAAGAAAACTAACATCGAGCGCGAGAGCCGAATTTCTCTAGTATGTTTACCGATCATGATGGCAGGAAAAGCCACTTTTGAAGAATATTTTTTCGCCCAAACGCATGTGTGCGCAGTCTTTTAAACGACTGCACACCCATGCTTTTGGGCGAAAAAATATTCTTCAAAAGTGGCTTTGCCTGCACTGAGAAAAAGAAATCGTTGAATGTGCAAAATGCATTTTGTTGTCTCGAAATTTTGTTGTTTTAACAGTTGCTCAGACATGCTAAATAAGCTACAGTTCATACCACTAAAACTATCAGTTAGATTAACAAAACGTTTGTTATGCCAATCAAAAATCAAGTGAAACGTATTTAAAGATACATTTTGTTAAACCAACTGAGTTTTGGTTGGATGAACGAATTTTTGTTTTCAGTGTGCTATCAAGATCGATAAACTCTATTGTGCAGGGCAAATACCCTCGATGGCTGGTTAAATATCACAGAAGTAAAATTGAAGATTTGATAAAACGAAACGATGATCCAAAGAAGCCTGTGTTGAGATTGAGTATGAGAGGGGCCATACACTAAATAACCCAGTACATGTTGTGTCTTTTGATACGTTTTTTTCTTTTGGAACCATTGCAAGTATACGTTTGCAAATAAATCCCTGGAGGCTTCATGGGAGGCGGTGAGTGATCAATCGAAGGGCTTGTTTTACTTGACCTAATATTGGTTGTTATCCATAAACGAATCGCTTGGACGAGGAATTCCAGAAGGAAAAATATTAAATGAATTTTCACCTTGGTACCACTAATTCATCATGAACTACATCCCTCGTCGAATCGGAGTATTTACACTACGACGTGAATAAAATTCCATCAATGTTTATTCGCTTTATGCCGGTAAAAAATAAATTTATTCAACGTGTATTCGATATATCTCCGGTAAATAGCGACTTCTTGCTGCTTTACTGTATTACGATTGTGGGATTCCTGCACCTCAATATTGAATCCGGAATTGCGGTTCTGAGATCGACAATGGGCTCTTTTACGTTGTGGAATATGCGAAATTGTTCCTCATATTTAAATGAAAATACATACACACACATATATATATATACATATACAAAACCATATCCGTATATACCGATAATGAAATGCCATGGTGAGCTTGTTGGAATTGCAACGATAAAAATACAATTGCAGAGTACCAAACTAAGAAACGTACTTTACCAGTAGCAAAAAAGGAAATGACGAGGGCGAGCGAAGAATTAAAAAAAACGAAGAAATGATAATGGGCTTGGATATTGGCTATCTCTGGATTGGAAACTCATTAAAACTTGTAGATTGCATAAGAATCGCTGCTTTCCTCGTTATATATATATATATATATATATATATATATACATGTAGTCCCGATCTATTGGTTCCGAGTGTCGACGTTGTGTCGAACAAACGGAAAATCTTTAACTCGAAGAAAAATTTCATCGCGCGCGCACACTTATTATTATAAATATAAAAGAGCGAGATCCTTGCGAGATGGTAAATCAAAACGAAGTCGTAAAACAATTCAAGCATAAAGAACAAAGTCATCCATACAGTTATCATGCATCTTAGTTATTCGTTCCATATAATATACTTGTGTGCTATAAAACCGTGATGGATGAAACTTTGGGTGTGAACGCTATTGATTCTAGAAAAAAACGCTTAAACCGAAGCTTCTTGAAACCCGCGGGTGAATAAACCGGAGATGCGGGCAATTAGATATAGGAGAGGCACTATACAGGGTGAGGCACATAAAGTGTTACAGAGCAATAGCACTCAAACTATTGATCATATCCAAAAATGTTTCAGACAAAAGTTTCAGTGTTCGAGAAAGCCGTCATACATCCAGCGCTGAAGCTACGTCAACGTCAACTTCACTTTTTTTAAATGGAATGGTACATTTTTTTTCAACCATCGTGTCGAGCACCTCAAGCCGCATAAAAAACATCAGAGGGTCAAAGTCGTTCAAGGTCACCTATTAAAATGAAATACAAATCTAAATATCTCGGATCACTACCAAATATTTTGTAGTGATCCGAGATATTTAGATCTGTATCATCGATACGGACAAGATGGTTGAAAAAAATGAACCATTCCATTTGAAAAAGTGGAGTTGACCTTGCCGCGGCTTCAGCGACTCCACCGATAAAAAAAATAGGGTGGTCCAGTATGACGGCCTTCTCGAACACTGAAACTTTTGTCTGACACATTTTTGCATTTGATCAATACTTTGAGTGCTATTGCTCTGTAACACTTCATGTGCGTCACCCTGTATATAGGATACTTTTGTTCGAAGTTGCAAACAAAATTAAACAACTGCGAAGACCTTTGAATTTTCGGATTTGATGATTCACATATCATATACAAGATGGTAATAATTATTTGGCACATTATATTTGAATATTTTGAGCTATATTACGTTTTACAAAAGAGATAGAAATCATGCTTTTCAAAAAGGTTGCCTATAGTCGGATATCCGATGTAAGGGCCCAAACTCCATTTATCTTAAACCTGATATTAGGGGACTATTTTTATATAAAATAAAACCGACCGTTTATTGTTTTAAGTTTGTAATTATCATCAAACGACCAGTGTTTATGAGTCAATCTTTGACTAGGTAGGAACAAATCAGCACAAAAGGATATTCATATATCCGTTCGAGCCTCCACATCGACGAAAAACGAAAAACACCCCTATTTTCGAGGGTGCGTTGCACCCCTTGAAAATCGGGTTCCGCAAATATAAAAAAATACGTGTCGCTTATTTTTATCCATTCTACAAACATGCCAAATTTCATCGAAATAGGAGGGATCGAACTCGCAACCTTTCCTTGTTAGTCGACTTAGCCGACAACTCTGTATCGCATTCACCATGACATTTCGGCCATGGGTATAGGGAAACTGCGGAAAACCTATACCAATGCCGCCGGTCGCAGGTTTGCTTTCCCGTTTCGGAGCTAATCGCGTTTCGTTGAGAAATAAATCACAGGCTGGTCATACACACACGTACCGGTCTGTACGTGTTCGTTATATCCGTATAAAACTGGAGCTACGTCACGCCCGTATTCAGTTTTCTCCGAGACTACCAGACTGGGATTCGAACCCGCGACCTTCCGATGCTCTGATTCGGAGCCAAGCACGCTAACCACTAGATCAGCATACCGGCTTAGGAGAGTCTATACACGAATTTTTAAAATTGTGGGAGATGGCAAAAATATTTTTCACAAAGAGTGCCGCAATTAAAAACAGGTGTATTGCAAAAATAGAGATATACAGGGCATAACGAAATATTCCAAGGAGGACGCGTATGGGAAAAAAATGTTTCAAACAAAATTTTGTTTCATTTTGGATGAACAGCTCAATGAGATGGAAATGTTCGTAGACGCGCATAAAAAACCGTATTTTTGCTATAAACAAATACGAAATTTATTGTTATTAGCACCTTTCTCGTCACCGCTGTATAGTTCAGGAAGAATGAAACATTATTGCCATTTGAACTTTCTTCGTATCACGTTCCGTTCAACAGCTATCGCCAAAAATGGAAAAAACCCAGATTTTGAAGGGTGCATTTCACCCCTTGAAAATTGAGGTTTCGCCGATATAAAACGATAAGTAACGATTATTTTGACACGCTACAATCATGCCTAATTTCATCCAAATAGGAGGGGGAAGCTCGCGCGGTTTCCTTAAGGGGACTTCACTGTGGCGAGCCGAAAAGGGTTGTTTTTTTCCACTTTTTGTTGTCTACTAGATTATGTATTTGGGATTTGTAAAAAAGGGTATATTATTGAGCATACATTGAACTTATTTGCCGTACATTTTTATATTAAAAAATTAAAAATGAACAACGTTATTGAGGTATAATAGAGAATCTATAAAAAAACGTGGTCCAACGGCCGGATCGATTACTTGACAATGGTTGGTCAGAAAAATAAAAATAAAAAAGTTGCATAATCTATATAAATGTAGTTCTCGCCGTATCTAGCCGTTTTTTTTTTCGAAAAAAAACTGAATTAAAAAAAATTGAAAATCGGACAATTATAACTAGAGCTATGAGCTATATC
Organism: Ophion ellenae; assembly: GCA_963210295.1. Classification (NCBI taxonomy): domain Eukaryota; kingdom Metazoa; phylum Arthropoda; class Insecta; order Hymenoptera; family Ichneumonidae; genus Ophion; species Ophion ellenae. The sequence goes on from OY723388.1 coordinate 32,366,421, forward strand.
GAAAGAAGTCGTTTCGAGAAAAATGAGATTAAAAGTGTTCGTATACGTAAAACGTTACGCTGTCTGCTCTCACCAAGGCCGTATTCTAATAGGAACACTCATTTTCAAGATGATTTAAACAAATTAAATGTAGAGAAGCGGTTAAATCTTATGGTTATATTCATATATGTCTTCAGTAACATCATAATTTTTTTTCAAACTATTTTGTTCGGAATTGTATATGATATTTGATGTTGCGCAGGACATGTCGCGATTTTTTTTTCGTCGGGCGTTGTGAATGCGGCCGTCTTTGTCATCTGAAATAAACATTTTTTTTTTACAATTCTAATCTTTACGAATGTGGTTATCGTCAAGTCCTCTAACAAAAAAATTTAGCTAAAATTTACGAAATGGCGACGTTTGAAGAGGAGTACTCCGATTTTTACAACCAAATGTTTACTTTTCGCGGCTCGGAAGAATAGTAATTATAAAGCAATCAGAAAAATAGAGAGGTAACCGATAGCCCGGCATATACTCTCCATGTGTGCAAAATTGCAAATCGATCGACCCAGTAGGTTCCGATAAAAATACACGCCCGATTTGAAAAATGTTCTGAGAAAAACGCGTTTAAAGATTCGTATGCAGTTATACGGTGCATTGTTCACTGATTTCAGCAATTGACCTTCATTCGGCTATACCAGGGCCGTATAGGATGTCTTCTTCAGGGGTGACGTGGGTTCGAAAATTTCGAAAAATCCATTTTTCAATTTTATGATCTAATACTACAGTATGTCTAGAATATTCTCCCAAATTTTCAAGTCAATCGGAGTAAAAGTCTAGGAGAGAGAGCCTCTGGGAATTCCCCTTGTTGGGAAAGACCGGCCTGGAGCGACGCAGGTATATCGCATTTTTCTGAATAAAAAACTATGTTTGAAGTCGGTGGACACGATTTCTCATAAACTAATGCACCGATCTTATTGAAATTTTGCACACTTCTTTAAAATAGCATTGACTAGGGATTGAACGAAGGTTTTTTTTCCATTACAACTAATTTTACAAGGCGTAGTGTAAATTGTAGCAAAAATTGAACTATTTTGTATACAACTCTGCCAAAAAAATCAAATTGCAATTTTTCAAAATATTCTTCGCTCAATTTTACAAGGCGTAGTGTAAATTGTAGCAAAAATTGAACTATTTTGTATACAACTCTGCCAAAAAAATCAAATTGCAATTTTTCAAAATATTCTTCGCTCAATCACGAGCTACACTCATCTGCAAACAGAATAAAATTGGTTCTTTAATTTAAGATAAAGCTATCATGAGTTATCCTGACCACCACGAGGACACTTTTTTGGGGTTCTCCGGAAGCCAGGTACCACCGGTTGAAATTCGCAAAAAAAAAAAATATTGCCGAAATGTTGCTCTTTTATGTGCTTAACATTCTGAATAAAATAATTTATATATCACATTTTTTTAAATAGAGCGAATATGCTTTTTTTGGTTGTCTTCAAAACCCATGTAACCCCTTCAGCTTCGAAGAAGTCGTGTCGAGCGGTCTTTGTATTTCAACAATTTTTTTGACCAGACACTAAAATACGGCTCTGAATCGTCTGTAACTTGGTCAATTCTCAATATTGCAACTTAGTATTCCGTTCACATATTCTTGAACACGTATAATTCGACGAAATGCAAAAAAAGAATCGATTTATTTGACCCGTCAAAGTTGAGTCCCGCTTTGAAGAAAGAAAAAATGCTTCCGCACTTTATCTGCCCGGTCGTCCGGTCCGGCCTTGCACTGCAACGAAGAGGTGAAACAAAGTTATTTACGGGGCAGAGGGAGGGTGGTGTGTGCGATGGCCGTTAACGCTCGAGTCAAGTATACACAGAGTTTCAGTACGTAATATAGTCCTCGAGAACGTAAAAGTGTGCGCGCGCTCCGTCAGGAAGCACCAGCGTTGCGGTGCGTGTGCAGAGCTCCGCAACGGCGCGCTATTGTACTACTTTCTGCTTTACCTGGGCTTCGGGCGTATAATCCACGCACGTACAAGAACACGTCGAAGAGCATCGCATCGAGCGAGCGAGCGAGAGCGCGCCCCGCAGCACCGTACTTTACGTCGTAACCCTTCCCCATAAATGCCGCTTAAAGAAGAAAAGTTACGAGAACCTTGTAGGTAAGTATAAACTGTTACGTATCGCGTTACATATATATATCCCCGACCGTATAAAGGATCAGAAGAGAAGTTGGCGCGTATAGAGCGCGACCAGGCGGGGCTCGCTCGCACGCCAGTAAATATCCTTCGGGGCTTGGGAGCGTTGCGACACCAGCGTTATACACGTACACTCAATAACTCGTTGAATGAAACAAGCGTTGACCATGGAATGAAGGAGAATGTGGTTTGAGCGGGCCAAGAACTTCCCTTGGTTCCGGTATTTTCGATCGCTTATACATGTGTGTGTGCGCGCGCGCGATTATATTTGTAATTGCGACACACACACACACATATACACAGGGTGTCCCCCTTATCTCTGCCACCCGAAACAACTCAGCAATTATCGACGTCACAAAAAAATGTTCTAGACAAAAGTTGTACGGTACGAAGGGGGCCACAAATGTCACAATTTTTTTTATTTCGGTGGAGGCGATGACACGCAGTGAAGGTAACCTCCATTTTGTTAAATGGAATGGTAATTTTTTTCAACCGTCTTATGGAGCACCTCAAGCCGCATAAAAAAACATTAGAGGGTCAAAGTCGTTCAAGGTTATTCAAGCAGGGTGTCTACCGACCGGAAAAGTCATGAAAAATCTTAAATGTCATGAAATTACACTCGACCCTGAAAAAGTCATGAAATGTCATGAAAAATTACCAGTCTACCTGAATTATTATACCCTACTAAATTATCGTTGAGTCTATATTCAATATGAACTAACTTTGTGGTACTTGTCGATAGAGAAACAAATATCGAATCGATAGAAAATAAAATAGAAGAAAGTAAAAGAAAATGATGCGTTATCGCAACATATATTAGTTTTTCTTTGTTATTCGCGTAAAGCGACTAGATGATATCACTCGAAGTTCCTAAATGTATGTAATATTTTTCTAGATCTTCCCAAAATATATTTCTTTACAGCAATCTTGAAATTATGTTTGTCTCACATTTTTTACTACATATGGAATTGTACAGTTTGGTGACTTTTCGTTTATTCCGTATACTTTTTATTGGTATACAACACACATCTGTTTGAAAGAGCAAAATAAAAATATAAAAAATTAGAAAATCGGTCGCACTGTAGAATCATTAAGCATACTTCTATGCCAGAAAGTCATACTAAGAGTCATGAAAAAAATCCCCATTCCTTGCCTTAAAAATCCTTAAATGTCATGCAATTTCAGTTCTGGTTGAAATAAGACACCCTGTCAAGGTCAGTATCGATGATACAAATCTAAATATCTCGGGTCGATACCAAAATTTAAAAAATATTTAGTCTCATGTTTTAGATAATAAGATTCGAAAGATTTATACCAAATTCCATCAGAATCGGTCGATTAGTTTTTTTATTTCTACGTCACGCCAGTTTCGAAAATGCAGATTAAAAGCCCTCGCCATACCTCTGCCATTTTCAAAGATTAATAATAACAAAGTCCATGTAACAGCAAAAGTAGTAATAAAACATATCCGAAGATTTAAACATGGTGAAGAAACCTTTCCTTTAGAAAAAAAAAATTCATGAGAACCCAGGTAGGGAATCAAAAGGCTGACGATGGAAACAAACTTGTGTGAGCCTTGTTTCACCGAGCCTGAGTGAGACAGACCTGGGCCAGGTTTCATTGCATCGTTTGGAGCAGCCTGGAACCAAGACTGGCTGCTTAGCCTAAACTCAGGGTTATTTCAAGCTTTATTCAGCCAGTGAATTTTAAGGCTAAAAAATCAAGGCTGGATGCAGGCTTGTTTCAGGTTGCGATAAAATAAAATAAATTTTAAATCATATTTTTTCTGTACCTTTATGAAAAAAAAATTAGCAATAAATTTGTCGGGTGCGAAGGCACGAAAAAGGAGAGCGAAGGAGGCAGCTCAGAACATTTAAACATATTCTCTTATCCATATTTATGAGGTACACAAAAAAGTTTTTTTCTCGTCACATACACATTTCGTATATACTCACTATCTGGGGTTTGCGTACACTCTGTGTATGACGTGTCCCATAAACAATAAATAAAATAAAGTATTGTGTTTAAAATATTTTATATATATTTTATAACAAATAATATAATGAATAATAAATATATATATAATAAATAAAATGAATTCTTTACAAATTTTTTAAATTTATCCCAATGTAGAATATAGAAAACTAAAAAACAGGCCTCATATAGCCTCGAGAAGAGTTTGGGATAAGCCTGGTCATAAATGCTCGTGAAGGCTTCATTAAGGCTCGTTTTGAACCTTGTTGTTTCGTCGTTTCAAGCTTAGTACAGGCTTTTCTACCAGCCTTTGGTCAAGCCTGTGTGCAACAGCCTGAAACCGCGTTATCATTCAGGGGTTCAGCTATGCCTGAAATCAGGCTGGTGCTCAGCCTGAATAAAAAAATGTGAGCCTTGTTTCAGAGCTTGGCGAGCCCTTTTTTCATCGTCAATTCCTACCTGGGAAGTCAGCGAATTTTTTCCTCGCCGAAAGGTATTTGCTCCCTTTATCAAAGTATTTTTCGATTTCCTCGTGTTCACGAAAGTGTTTATCTTGTAAGGCGTGTTGTATCGACTGGAACAAATGATAATCGGGCAAGGTCCGGAGAATACGCTGCGTGAGAAAAGACATCCCGTCCCAGTTCCATCAGTGTTTTTTGCCGCCGATGTAACGTGGAGCTTTGTCGTGCAGCGGAATCCCCTTTCGGTGATTTGATGCTACAGACGAAGTTTTTTAAATTATATTTTCGTCTTAACGCTCCAGCTGTTGTTGGTCACTTAAGTTAATCCTATCGTCAGGCTTCAATCCATAGGATTTTCATATTTTTTTCTTGATCTCCACTGAATATATTAATAATCGTCTCTGTAAAATTCCAGGGTCGGCCATCGACCTAATAACAGAGAGAAAAAAAAATTAAAATTCCGTATTTTTGTGAAGGAATTCCAAGACGACATGCAAAAAACCAATTTCCGGTCGCTACAAAAGTGTATATAATAATGGGAATCCGTCGGATTCTTAAAAATAATCAGATTTACATACTTTTATTTTAATTTAATTTATTTTTATGTAATATCAAGTTTAATTTGAACTTCCGGTATTGGATTTATTACCACTTGCTACGATAAAGAGACGTGACAGCAAAGCAACAGCTGACTGTAGTCCTAACCTCGTCTCTTTCATTCGAATTTCCATACATATTTCATTTTTAACCGACATATTTCGCCGACAACAATTTTCCTCGCTTTTTACCAGTCGTGGCCCGAATACAATGCTTTATATTTCCCGCACCTGACATTGTTTTGACAGATCGACGTTGAAAAGCATGGACGTTAAACTCGCCTGGTTGAGCGAAAAGAGACGGAGATAGAACCAATGTTGCCAAACATCAAACCTATAAATACTTCGCCAATCGTTGGAATAACTATTTTTTCATTTTTTTCATTAAATGTGAACATTCATTCAACAGTTTACACATGGAAAATTTTAGTTATTACACATTTTTTGGTATTTATATGTTAAAAATATGAATTGTACAAGTCTCAAGTATGATCAGTGGTATGAGTAGTGTGAAGCGATAGGATTACCTTGAAAAGAGAGCCAGTGCGGACCAAAAATCTCGATTCTTAACTTTACACTGTGGTCCCAGGGATTCCCGTGCATGAAGCTAGGGTTTGCCAATGTTCTATGTGCCGTATTCCCGACACAATACGAGTAAGTTTTATGTGTGAAATATTGATAATCATCGGTCTTTTCAAAATACCGTTGATCAATAAGCAACACGTTGATTCGCAATCTTCTCGAAAGTAATCAAGTTTTAGTCTTGTTTTAGTTTTAGTTTTAGTTTAGTTCTTGATTACTTTCTCGAAAAAGTTATCTTGGCTGAAAACCGTTTCCTGAAGTGCAATCGTTTCGAGTTGGGTAACGAACGTGAGAGAATTTCCAATATGGGATGCCAGAAGTTAATCCGTTCGTTTGTTCAAACGGACATAGCGAGAACTAAAGCCTCATAAAAAATCAAAGAATCACACGCTACGGGACGAGAGAATCCATTGTTCAATTGGATTAAGCGAAAAAGTGGGCCGATGTGGAGCACGGAATCCGAGCGACCCACCCGGCGATTTATCGTCCCCACGGAAACGATTATCATCCAAGATGGAATTCGCAAATCCTTGGTGCAAATGTAATTCACGCGCGGATTGAGTATAAGCGCCGAGAGTAGGGGCGCCACGGCTTCTCTAGGACACAGCAAACGGATGCATAACCGGCATAATTAGATGACGAACTCAAACGAGCCGACGGCGTCATCTCTTCCACTGAAAACAAGCTTTAAGGGGCCAGTCCGCTTTGGAGCCACGAAAAAAGGCTACTTTCGCGATTTCTTCAAAGGATTTTATAAGCGATATGAATATAAAAGTTGTTGGGCTTGATAAATAAAGTCCTGAAACACATTTGAAAAAAAATTGAATTCATTTTTATTCATTTTTAAGTACAAAAACTATAGTTCAACGTAACGCCTCAAAAATAGGTGGGCTAGGTAGCTCCATCACAACTCGGCAACGGGTTGTCTGAAACAAAAAAATCAAAGTCCATTAGATTCAGTATGACACCAGTTACAAAATGACCCTCGGATATAAAGTTTTATCAAAAAATAAAAAATGGCAGATGAAAAACGAAAAAAGTATTAAAAAGCCCGTTTTTTCGCAGTTTTTCGAAAAAAAAACAGAGTAAAAATCAAAATTTTAAAACCATCGAGGGCCATCTTGTTGCGAATCATGTGTACAATATATGGTTCAAATTTCAAGGGAATCGGTTTATTAGTTTTAGAGATACGATGGAGCTAGATTTTGAAAACGTTGTTTCGAAAAAAACGCTTTTGAAGTTTATACTATGAAAAACTCTTACCTAAACGCAATCGGCAATTCCTGCACCGTAGAAAATGCCTTCTGATTGCTCATCATCGTCGATTTCTTCAAGTCTTGCTTAATTTCGATTTCTTGAAATTTTCAATGTGGACTGGCCCCTTAAGATTGCAAAAATATCGGCTATTAATTTGAGTATCTTATTTTTATTCTAATACGGCTCACCGAAAAAAATAAAACGTAATATGTCTAAAAGTTGAAATTTAACGACACCAAAGCCCTATCCAAGCACTTGCATACAGGATGAACATTTTTGCGTATCAATTCGGCTGGACCTTTCTATAGTCACATTCGTGACACAATTATACAGTCGTCGTGGCACACCGAGGGATATCATTTATTTATGTCGAGTTAATGTTTAAGTTGAATATTCGATCAAATAATCAATTATCTATAGGGTGGGAATCAATGTTCAGTAGGCGGAACAAGACCGCGCTGTATGTCACTTTTCGGACGAGAACACTGTGTTGTGTAGCGGCCGTCCATAAATTACGTCATTTTAAAATGGGGGGGGGGGGTCTGATTGTTGCATGATGGTAACGATAGTTGGATTGTGACTATAGGATGATTTCGGGGGGGGGGGGGGGGGATCAGCAAAAAATCGACGACGTAAGATATGGACGACCCCATAGCGATCGTATTGCATATGACCTTACAACCTAAACCTTCGTAATATTCATTATAGAAACTCGCGAGAAACAGCCCGTGAGTGTCCGTATTCGATTTTGTTGAAACTCATATATGTGATAGCTTTGAAGACTATTAGACATGTATTTTTGTTTATCGGCAGAAAAACGATTTTACGGGGGGAAACCATTCCTCTAGAAAGGCGTGTAGAGGGGTGATTTCGCCGTTTCACCCACGAGCAGTTCACCGATCTAAATGAAACAAAAACCAAAATCATTCCATTGTAAAGCGACGAAAAATCCACTATAAAGATATTGAATCAAATTAAATTAAAGAGTTGAACGTCTTTTCTTGAGGGGTGGTTTCCCCCCTTAAAACTGTTTTCCTGCCGATAAAAAGAAATACGTCCCTAATAGTTGTTAATGCATTATTACATTACATGAGTTTCAACAAAATCGAAGGCGGACACTTAAGGAGTTACGTCGGTTTGAAAATTTCAAAAAACATTTTTTTTTCAAATTTATTATCTGAGAGTAGAATATGCCTAGAATATTCTCCCATAGTTTTAAGTCACTCGGAGTAAATGTCTAGGAGAGAGAGAGAGAGTCTTTGGAAATGCCCCCCGTTGGGAAAGACATCGCATTTTTCTTGAAACACTCGCACATCAAGACAAACGCATTTTTCTTGAAACACTCTTTTTGAAGTCGGTGGACACGATTTCTCAAAAAACTAATGCAGCGATCTTATTGAAATTCTGCACACTTCTTCAAAATAGCATTGACTAGTGATTGAACGAAGGTTTTTTTTTCGATTACAACTAATTTTACAAGGCTGTACGTAGTGTCAATTGTACCAAAAATTGCACTATTTTGCATACAACTCTGCTAAAAATGCAAATTTCAATTTTTTTTTTCAAATCCGTCGTTCAATCACGAGCTATACTTATCTACAAACAGAAAAAAAATTGGTTTTTTAATTTCAGATAAAGCTATCATGAGTCATCCTGACCACCACGAGGACACTTTTTTTAGAGGTCTCCGGAAACCAGCTCCCACCGGGTGAATTTCCCAAATGTATAGATGAATTTTTGAAAAAAATATTGTAAAAATGTGGCTCTTTTATGTGCTTAACATTTTGAATAAAATCATTTATATATTAGATATTTTTTTTAATAGAGAAAATATGCTTTTTTGGCTTTAAAACCCACGTAACCCCTGTGACATTCTCTGTAAGTCTAATAGGTTAGAAAATATTTCTACTGCTGATGGTTGTTGCCTCACCCACTACACGCGTGCCTGTAAGCATGTGTGTATAGGGGAAGTAGGGGCAAGATAATAATGCTAAGATCATGTTTAAATAAAGCAATGCATATATAAGACAGTCAATTGTAATTATTTTTTAAACTAATCAACATTTATTGATCTTTCAATTTTGGAAGCAAAAAAAATTAGTCTTTCTGATTTGTACCATACAATATATATTTTTAATTCAACCTTTATTTTTCCCATCTTACCCCGTATGCGGGGCAAGATGAAACAGCGCTGGGAGAATGATGGGGCATGAATTATTGCCATCTTTCGCATATAAAAGTGGTCTCATTCTCAATACCAGCAATTTGATAAGCCAATCGTCTAAGTTATGTAGGATTAGTCCGAATTCTATTGCTTCCATATCATTTTAATCATTTATAAATTCTTTTTCTTCCCCTGGTAGAAAAACCGGTTGAAGAGGAATCAAATGCTTGACTAGTTTCATTTCACCCTTTCGAACGTAAACAGTGGTACGTTGTATAATTGCGGCTTTGCAATAGATTTTTATTCATCCTGCCCCATTATACGGTTAACGAATTAACAAAAAATCACGCAATGACCTTAAAAATTTCTGACAAACGGTTCTTATTATATTAATAATGACTACTTTCATCGTGTTCACCTACCTGTCTCTAATCAATATCAGCAACTTAAATGAAGTGAAACGATGTTAAACTTGACCAATAATTACATCGTTTTGTCAAAAAATCGATATTGTTTTCTCACTCGAGACACGTGCTTCCACCACAGTTGATACTTTCACACTCATTCACCTCGACGCGGCCCCCTCCGAACTCTAACGGGAGCACTATGCTCGCAACACTGTTCAGTAGCTACACGGAGAAAACAGGGGCCTCGAAGTTTCGAATTAATACTATGCTTCTAAAAAAATATCATTAAATATCAAAAAGTATTAAATGGAAGATAAAAATTGTAATTATGGTATAGTAATAATGGAGAAATTTAAATTTTAACCTACGACATGGCACGTAAACTGATACAAATAATACATTTTATTAGGCATATTGTGATTTTTTGTAGTATTCAAAAAATATTTTGCCCACGTGATTGGAACAATTAGTTTCCAGTATTTTACAAAAAAGTACGATATAAAGAGTCACATTTTACTAATAACTTCGTAATATTTTTCGCTATACGCCGAAGATTTATGCTATGCGTATAGTAAAATCCATATGAAAATATAACTCGCGCCTATGCGAGAATATGCACGCATCATTTTTACTATACGGCGTGAGAATCAATTTAACACTTCTATAACAACAAGTCTTAGAATTCCGAACTGGCAGTAAACTGCTATACTTTTCTAGCACTGAATATTAGAATTCTGGCAAACCAGTGTTAGAATTTGAGGCCGTAGATTCTTCTCCGTGTAGGTTCATGATTCATCTTACCCCGCGTATTCGTCTTGCCCCGAGTTCCCCTATATCTATAAGGACGCAAGGAAGAATTTGATATACAGCAAAAGCGTGAAACTCTAGCGAACGAAAGAATGCGACGGAGAAATTTCACACGCGCCCAATCGTAGATAGGTGAAAAACTGGTTGAAATTCAAATTGAGCGTTCCGCATAGAGTTGTACCACAGAGCAAAGGATTGGGTCCGTTGAAAAGATGCAAGCTGCAAGTGCCCACCGAGCGTGAACTATCCCAAACCAGCCTCCCTTGAAAACCCACCTGGGTGCTTTGCTACCAACGTCTTTCCTCCTCTTTCCTCGGTTACTCTATACGCTTCGAAGACCTCCTCCATCCAGTGCCCATCCCGGCGACCTATTCTTTATTCCGTGCCATCTTTTTCGTGCTTTCTCGCTACGTATGCTTTCTCCCTGAAACCTCATCCTGTCCTTGCGCATCCCTCCGCGTCGAGGTGCAGGAGGATTTTCCCAAACTCTCTAGCGTTTGATACTCGCGACAAGATCGCGGCACCCGATACAGGACTCGCCGTGGAAAATCTCGTCAACGCAAATTTTTCAGCATGGAAAAAAAAAATATATGTATATGTATATGTATATGTGTATATATATATATATATATATATATATATATATATATATATATATATATATATATATAGGTAAATAATGTGAAAACGGCTTTTTCGAGGTACGCGAATTCGACGTTTGCACAATCGCGACGTGGTGCAGGCCAACAAAATTGGATTTTTCAGCAAGATTTGCCGTGCCAGCGGGCGAGTGGTTGAGAATTTACAACCGGATGTGCCCTGGATGCAGATTTTTTTTGTTGCCATTTACTCTCTATTCTGTTTTTAGCGTTCATTTTTTCTATTGTTTACTCAGCGTACACGCGAGAATATTCGACGGTAAATAGCCTACAGGAGGCGAAAAAAGTCCACGAAGCGACTTGACAAACAGAAGAATAGGATGTTCGATTAATTTTTTGCCTTCGTCAACAATGGAAAATGCTTTTTCTTCAACAACGGGAACTTTTAGTTGTTCGGTTTTTGTCCTGGTACGCGTAGCTTGCTTTGCTCACTTTTTGTGGGTCAGATTTGTTTAAAAAACTTTTTTTTTTTAATACTGTAACGTTCGAAACAGCGTCGGAACTTGCGAAATCTACAAAACTTTTCTCGCAGTGCCCTCTTTCCGGGATTTTCAATGATGCAGCGGAAGAATTGCGCGTGGTTTTAATTCACGCCTCATAGCGCGAGCACCGCGCTATGAATGCATTTTCACATTCACTTCCGCATTCACACGTTGATACACTTTACCGACCCCTCCACCCCTTTGCCAGTTACTTTTGCATCAGGTACTCGTGAACCCCGTCTCGCTTCCGCTTCTGGGGAATACCGTATCAAATGATGCATATGGCGAGTGTACTTAACGTCCCCTTATGCACGGAGTGAAAATGTGAAAGACATATTCGGAATCTTGAGCATTCGACGAGGTAACTGAAATTCGTGCTTGTATTTGAAGCAAAAGTGTCTCCACGTCTGCACTCGTCAGCTGTGCGCCTTCTTTGATGAATTGTATACATGAAGATTTTGTGTTTCTTTGTGAAAAGAACGTCTTTCGTCTCGTATGTATATTCAGATTTTTTATTGCGAGAGAAATGGGAACGAATCGCGCGAATATTGCCTTCCTCTGTTCGTATACAAAGTAAAGAATTTGCTTGAATAAACTAAACGATATTTGACGTATTTCTGTTTAAAACAATGTTGATTTTATTTACTTCTACCAAAATATTTATTAGACTATTGTTATTCTTGTGTAATTTGTATATTGTTATAGGTGAAGCATACCTATCGATACAAATAAATTTTGGAGTAATTGTTTACTCACAAGGAATCATTTATTTCCCTTAGATCAATATTTCCAGGTAATATTCTAGTCTAGAGAAAGAAATCTTTTTTCTGTACATTTTCTTACATTTTTTGACGTTTCAAGAACTTACAACAACAAAAAAATTGTGCGAAAAAAATAAAAATTGAAATGTTTTGGGCCACTCAATATAGCAATGAAAAAAGGGCTGAGGCGATTGACATGATTGTAAAGCTGTCATTTATCTGAAATGGAAATAAAATCAATTTTCTTGATCAATAAGAATGTCCCTTCGGCAGGTACCAGAGAGGACATGTTTTTTTTTAATCGCGAATGTCTGAAAAAAGTTAATTTTTTGCCGTATGTTCTTCAAAGTTTTTTTTTAAGGTAATAATGATAATTTATCAACGCCCGAGGTAGGGAACATGGAGGGATATATACTGTAGGTCCCGACAAAATTTGAAATCAATCAGTTGAATAGAACGCGAGGTTTTATGTCAACCAGATTGAAAAAAGTAGTTTCGAGAAAAAAGCGTTTCAAGTGTTGAGTACAATTTCAGACGGTCGCAACTATCTAACAAGGAACATCCCTCAGGTGACACCCTTCGATTTTGTTGAAATTTGGATATGTTATGAAGCACCGAAAAGTAAGCGATACGTATTTTTTTTTATCGGCGGAAAAACGGTTTTAAGGGGTGAAACCACGCCTTAATATAGGGGTGGTTCACCCCTAATTTTGTTTGCAATGTCACTATAGTGGATTTTTCATTGCTTCGGGTTAGAAGAATTTTCGTTTCTGTTTCATTAAAATCGGTGGACACCTTGTGTGTGAAATTGCTAATTACCCCTAGAGATGCCTTTTTTCTAGGGGTGGTATCACCCCTTAAAACCGTTTTTCCGCCGATAAAAAAAATATGTTACGCTTACTTTTCGGTGCTTTATAACAGATCCAAATTTCAACAAAATCGAAGGGTATAATGAGGGATGTTCCTTGTAAGTGGTATAATGGCACGTTACACTTACGTTATATTAATCGACCATTTCTGCCGTGTAAAGTGTGTTTTCCTCGAAATTACGATTTTCTGAAGCTCATTTTTTTTCTGCGAGCAGTTCCAGCTTCCTTAGAACCTTATGAAATTCGTAGCTCCGGCTTGTCGGTCCTATTCTGGTCTCCTTTGTTAGCGTAAATATTGAGAACTTCGAAATTTCCCTTTGAGAACGTATTCTTAACAGTGTTTAAAAAAAAACAACAAAAAATCAATTTTTTCAATTTTCTAGACTGGAATACGCCTTAACTCAGTATTCGTCCACTAAATTATTAACTAGATTCAAATGGATGTTCAGTAGGTCGAACAAGAGCATGCTGTGCATCACATCCTGAGCGGAAACATTATATGCCTGCTTAGAATCATCTGATATTGAAAGCTTCGTTTTGGTTCCGGAAATTCATTGTGGCAAATCCGGGATTCACCGTATAAACATCGAAAATATTTATTGACCGTATGAATAACATTATCATATTCGAATAAATTATTATCTTATTTTTCCAGTAGAGGCGCAGTGTTCTCGTATGCTGAAATCAAGTATTTATTTCAGTTAAATATAGTATTTCATTGCAATGAATGAAAAAGTATATTCAACTTCAACAATATTTTGTTCGAGTAAACCGAACGGTTTTTCTTAGACTTGGTTATCGTCGATTGAAACATTCAGATGGAGTGGATACATAATTTCATTGAATATCATCGAAAAGACTAGTATAATTTTATTTCATGAAAGGGAAACAAAATCCTGAGTACGTTTGTTATAGGCATCAATAAATGGCGGTCGATTGAAGCTAGACGAATAAATAAACACATGGAAAACGTTGCTGGCACCCATTGTGCAATCCATTTGTTTTCGCTCTATTAAACAGCCAAAAGGACAGTGCCTTTAGCATAGTCTCCACCCGCATCTCTCTCTCTCTCTCTCTCTCTCTCTCTCTCTCTCTCTCTCTCTCGGTCTCTTCTTCTCTCGCTCTCTCTCTCTCTCTTGCGATTTTTCCATATCATGGATTTCAAACTCCAAAGTCTCGTCTTGTTTCATACTGAAGGGGGTGAGAGAGGACACCGCGATTCTTTCCCATTTTCGGTTCATGCGAGAACACGATGGCTTCGATTGCGAATCATCCTCAACATTTTCCGAGTGGTTAAGCGCTATGTGAACCGTGGCCTATCTGATATTCCCGCATATACAGCGGGCGAATCCGCCCGTATTCGGAAAAGACGAGAGAAAAGAGAAAGAAAAAAAAAAATAGTGAGTTAAAACGATATTATACGTGTAGGAGGTGTTCCGCGATACTTCGGTGGCCGGATTTTTCGAGTAGTTTTTATAAGAAATTTAGCGTGAATGGCAGAGACTGTCAGTACGTTGCAGTAATCGCATCGAGCTTGATTTTTAGAATTCAATCTATACCCTTTTGTGATGACATGAAATATTGGTTCGAGTGAAACATATAATTTTATTGCAGTTCATTGAACGTCTATTTAATTTAAATTAAAATAAATAAATCAGTACTAAATTTGGAATCAAATATGCGTACTTTCACAGAGCTAGCAGTAATCAAATGAATCATTTATTCGAGGTAAATATACCATTTTATTGAATCTCAAATAAATGCCTAGCAGGACGAGATATACAGTGTACTTTGTTTGATGCAAACAAAATATTCGTCGCGGTGTAAAAAAATTGCAATTCTCCTGATCCAGTTCCACTCACAGAGGAGTATTTAAAATCCGATAACAAAATAGTCGGTGCTATCGGAAAAATCCCTATGAATTGTTAATTTTTCCGCTAATTTTATCATCAATGTTGATCTTCCATCGTGAGAGCAGGCTATCGGAAGTCAGAACCGTCATACTCTAGAAATTACATACTTTCGAAACATCAACCCGGAAACGTTATATTCCTTGAGGTATTCCTTTCACGGAGAGTCGTATTTTGTGGGGGCATAAGCAGGGCCCTTTTGATTCATCGGTGAAGTACAGTGGCGCTTGATAAAAAATAAATTACCATCAATTATTACACCCAACGATAAACTGGAATAAAAAATGTGGGCAAAGTTTAGACATTTTTACATTTTCTCTAAAAAGTCGCGGCTACGAAAATTCTTCTGCTAGTCACATTTTTCTCACGTTTTATCATTAATATTTTCTTTAAACATTTGATGACCCCCTTTTTTATCGTCGTTGCGGAATCTTTACCATCTTTTACACGTTTTCAGCAGTTTATATCAGACATATAGAGTTATTTAATGTATCAATTATCAGATACAAATGTGGCCGGCATGTCATCTCCGTAAAGTACCGCATAAATTCGACGATTCCTGGGGTCGTAATTTGTTGTTAAACATTTATAGCCGTATACTGGAATGTATTTTAACTTCATTATTGACGAAAATCAGTCAATTGTTAAATATTCGGGTTCGTGAACAAACTGCCTTAAATGTCTCCACACGGAAAATTTCGGAAACGTCTTGACAGATTGGCATCAACAGATAGCACTAATTTAATGAAAAATGTAATCGGCCCTAAGTTCATAAATTGCAATATACAGTGTATTTTTTAACGATAAAAAAAAATGTATGACTGTAACACGTTACTCTTGTTACATTACAAATGTGACTCTTGGTGTATTGCTGGATACGTAAGAAGTCGTTTTCAAATAACGCCCTATACATCGACATTGATGTATAGGGCAATCGACATTGATGTATATAGGCAACACTTGACCAGTGACATTTTTTAATCAGTTGGAAGATGTTATTAGTGTCATGCGTCAATAGCAAAGTCTGTCTGGACCTTAATGCACTGCAATTTTCCGTATGGTGGCATTCCGAAAATTTAACAAATCTGGGTTGTGATTTTTCTTAAGTACGTAATAACTGAATTGTGACAGCCAAGGCTCATTATAACCACATATACGGTGCTTTTACACTTTGATGCGTGGAATTTTCAAAGCACCTAACTAAAGCGAATGGTGGGAAGCCGAACCTCGCAAAGGTATGATACCCATTCGATATAAACTAATATAGATTGCGTAATGTAAAGCTAGAGACGTATTATGCTCCCTTACATTAGTTAGGCGAAGCGGAGAGTCATTATATTCTGTATTATGACCACTGATACTTGGTTAGACAATGTTTAATCGTGCATGGTACAGAAATGTATCCCCGTATATATAGATATAGCGATTTGTAAACGTACCTTAACTCCGGTAATGCCACAACTAAGAAGTCTAGACGCTCTGCGTCGTCAGCGATCGGTATATGAGCTCCAACTCCCTTGCGTTCGGATCCCTCTAACCTCAAAACTCGACCCCGTTCGCCCCCCCTCTTCCCCTTTCATCCTCAAACTCTCGTGCATAATCGAATACTCGGCTTTATGGGCATGTTCTCATGTCAAACCGCAACCTAACGACCTTAGGGGTTAATAGGGAAATCCGAGGTGGAAGGGTGAAGGTATCAACAGGGTGTGCCAACGTTTGCTCGGCTTTCTCTGTCTCTCTCTTACTCTCTCTGGCCTGTATCCGTTGGTACTGCCCAGATGGGACGACGACCAGGGCAGTCGCTGGTTCCTATTCCACTTCCCATGTGGCCACTCATATGAGGATGTGTACACAACACACGGCGGGCTGGGCGGCCCCGATCAACTTTCTTTCTCGTAACGAGTCAACTGGAACTCGACAAATCGCCGGGAGCTCGAGTCGCAGTGGGACACTTCCGCTCAAGCTACGCGTAGCCTCACTCACACAGGTGGAATTTCAAAGACTTCCATCCACACATTTCAGACATTGACACCGAATACGTTTCTCCTATTATCGTTGATGATGCACTACCAGTGGAGTTTTTTTTTCTTGGTCGGCATTTCGCAAAACCTCTAGGCCCATTTTACCAGAGTCTGCATGTTGAGCTTTGATGCATCAAAGTCACCTGTGAATTTGACGACAGGGCTCGTTTGATCGACCTTTGGTGAGCTTGCCTCGAAACTGGACTATTTCGTCGACGAAAAATCCAATTGCGGGGCCATGATCGGTCGGCCACGTGAGCAATCCCTGTACCGACACAATGTATCCGCAGCGAGCCTTTTGTCCCTGTAGGAAGGATGGATCGTGGTTATTTAACAAAACCAGTGGTCCAGTTCAATGAACGTTCCCTTTGTGCGCATCATCCCCTATATTCCCCATCAACCGCGTCATCCCCTGTATCCCACAACCGGTTGTGCGTGGCGTTATATCAGAGCCACGCACAACCGGTTTTATCGCCGACTTCTGCACGCGCGCGCGTGTGTCTGTGTATATTTAGATTGCACCAATTTATCGGTTTCACGAGGTTGGTCATTCCACCTAATGTCATTTTGGTCGAGCAATCCAGTGATAAACGGCCACTTGGAGCAGTCGCCACGTCTGCAAGTCCGTCGAGCCTGCCCCGCACTTACGCTTCACCGACTACTTCGTTTCACTGTGTGTTGGTATCTCGCGCCTCGATTTATTAGTCCATTGTTGCACGTACTCGAGCCTTCGTTGAGGACATTACATGGGACTTTTTGAACGAGGTCTGATCTTTTGCCCTTTTCTCTCAAACGTCTACGCCCTTGTCGAATACCAGTAGCCAGGCTGCTATCTCTTTAACATTCTCTCTCTCTCTCTCTCTCTCTCTCTCTCTCTCTCTCTCTCTCTCTCTCTCTCTCTAAATCCTGTAACGACTGGCAAGCATCCAAAGCGAAAGTACCCTTTCCGGTGCTTGAGGCACTAGCATTCGGTGCTTTCGCTCGCCCCTTACACTAAGTGTCGCCGCCCTGTTGGAGCTGGCGTGCTGCGCGACCACGACGAAAGGAGCTTTCGAGTGGTCCCTATACATATAGAGTAGGTGCCGTGGTAGGTGACTGCATGGGCGCCGAGAAAACGGCTGTTGGCTTACAGGCGTATACATATATACGGGAGTACAGGGGAGGGGCTGCGATGTCTCCACTTTTTCACGATGCTCAGCTCCCTTTGTTGGCTATTAGTACTCATATTTTTTAAACCTCTAATCTATTGGGTACTCGAAATATGGAATCAAAACGCTCCACGCGGTTGTTCTTCAGTCCTGCTTTCGTGTATACGCATACTCACTCCACCGAGTCGTTATCATTACTGAAAAAAACGTGCCAGGTGCGGGTACACGCATAAAGTTGGGTTTCATAGCCGATTCTTCATGCTATCGTTTGAAGTATCAATATTAATATGTAGTCTTGTTATTACGTATATTAAACCACTATTATTTATTACAAGCTGATTTTGATTGCATTTAATAATCCGCATTCACAATACTCTAATGGTATGGGTGCAGTGAGAAGGAGAACTATGGGAAGGGGAGGGGTGGGCTTGTTTGATGTTCAATATTTTATCAACAAGGCGCCAAGCAACATGTGTCAAAGTTTTCGTGCAGTCCTCTCATGGAGTTTCTATAACGTCAGCTCAGCGATAACTGGGTTGACCACATCTACTGGATTCCTTGATGCAGCTTAATCGGAGTAGGTAATTTCGATCGAAAGTTCCAATCGAATGATAGGATTTCGAATTTTTTTTCCGATCTTTCAAATCCACGATTGAAAATTAGTGGAGACGGGGAATGCATTTGGCATTACTTTAAAACGTGATATTTTGCAAACGGTTCTTAAAATGAACACATAGTAAATAAAAAAGTTAGTTTGATTTCGATTCGAATGAGTTCCCAGTCGATGGGAAAGGCGAACAAGAATTCCACTCCCATTTTACACCGGGGAAAAACCCTAATCTTTTTTTTCTTCAAAATTGTGCTTTATCATATTAATTAAGATGCCTCTCTGAAGCATCTTCTTGCAAAATTTCATGCGTATAGGTTGAAAACCCTAGAAATTTTGAGGCTGTGACAGACAGACGGACGTGAAATTTTCCGTATAACTTATAAGTTATACGGAAAATTTCTTTAACTTCTTTAACTTTCTTTAATTTCGTTCTTAAAAAACCTTTACAACTTATAAGTTGTAAAGGTTCCTTGTTTGACTACGGAACCTTAAGGGGAGATATACACCTAGATGGTCGAGGTCGAGGATTTAGAAACTATAAATATTCCGTCGACCGTAGAAGACCTACACTATGGGCCTGGTATCGATGATTCCATGTGAGATGACAAATTTCATGATTTATTCATTTCCAAATTTTCAAACGCGTTTTTCTCAAAACCACGTTTTTCAAATCGGTACCCGACATTTCTCAAAAACCAATGAACCGATTGCCTTGAGGTTTTTTGTGGTTATTCTATACACCATTATCTAGTACTTGTCATAGGATTTTTCTTTCCGTTACTTAGTTTTTGTTTTATAGGCAAAATAATAACTAATTTTTGGCCCAAAAAATCACTATTTATGTTCAAACGTCCGCCATTTTGTCATAAATCGATATTTTCAAAGTCGGCTATGACAAGTACTAGATTATAGTACCTAATTTAATAATCTTTTTGGTTTTTTTCAGATGATTTTTTAAGAAACGCCAGTGGGTACCGTATACGCAGATTTTTTTACGACGCTCCAAGGATCATACAATATCCTTGTATACTTTTGATATTTTTAAATAAAGAAAATTAAACATATTTTTGAATGTATATACTTTAAGATAATTAAAACCCCAATTCGAAATTTCAAACAGTTTTCCTTGAAAAAATTCACAAAAATGACCATTTTTTCCGGCTCCTAGGTGTATATCTCCCTTTAAAGCGTCACGAATACCTGGTCACACCCGAGATTCGTACAAAGCTATTTAGCACTGCTCAGACCAACAATAGTTGCCGATCTCCCATGTCAAGCAGTGCCAATCTGGACCAATACTCGGATGTAAGACCGCTAAGTCGGGCACTGGCTTTCATGCCGCCGACTGAATCAATTGCCATTTCACTGAGTTTCCGAGGAGATTGTCCCGTTTCCCTTTGCCATCGTCCGAGTGCGATACAAAAAACGCATTAGGAAACAAGTGGCTGTGGGCAGCGCTCCAGGATGGGGGGGGGGGGGGGTCTCAAAAACTGGAAATGATGCGAATACGTGAAATAAAGTAAAAGGAACTGGATCCTCAAACTCCCCATAGGCATTCCAAGGAACATGAGAAATAAAAACAAAGCAAATAAAAAATAGTTTTCCTCCACGTCCGTCCTAATTTCGCGATGTTTATGTTCAAATCAGCTTGTTAAAAGCATCCGTGTCGTGAGTCCTCCAAAATTGATACCCGAATATAGTGCGTGAATTCGAACGGGTGCGACGTGAAAAGAATATTAGCGGCTGGATGAAAAGGGTTTGCAAATGAGGTCAAAAGTTCACAGGTCGCTGTAGTCTCTCGAATAGATTGCATTGTTAGATATTTTCCTACATCGGTATTTCCGGCCACGCGAACCATGAGCGAAAGACTTAAAAAAAGGATTCCTTGCTTTTACACAAGGCACGTATCGTACTATCCTCCACATCAATATACATATATACGTGTCCCATAACTCACGGGAGCACTGTGCATTTTGTTCATCGGGCGCGTCGAGGCGTGGGAATCGGTGAGCCTTTGCCTCTGTTATTATACTTCTTCCCGTTCTGTCCTCCGCAGCCGGGCGTCCCGGGCTGTGTGCACCCACGCTTATATAATATACATATATAAATATATATATGAATCGGGGTAAGAGCGGTGGATAAATGGAGGTGGTAAACTCATTAGTATGTAAGCGACGCGCAAAAATTTCTCGGCACCGCGGGCGGGTAAGAGGGAAGGGGAGGGCGGCTGAAGAAGGTTTTGATTTAGCTGATATTTTCGTTCGCGGCAACCTTGTGATCGTAAAAGTGAAGGGAGAATAGGAAAAGAGAGAGAGAGAGAGAGAGAGAGGGGGTGGAAAAGGATAAAAGTACGGAACCGTTTTTTTGCTCTGCTTTCGGGGTGTTCTGACGCTGGATACAAGAATACACCCGGAAAATAAGGGAACGGAGGACAAAGAGGTAGAATCGTATGGAAACGAGAGGTGGTATATCGTTGAAGGGACGAGCGCTGAAGCTACGAAATTGCTTGATTCCTGAGATTCTCTGTAGACTGGTACAGGTCCGTGGAGTGTATGTAGGTGTATATATACATACATACATATATATATATATATATATATATATATATATATATATATATATATATATATATATATATATAATGTTGTCGAGCACTGCGGGCGTGAAAAGAATGAAGAACGGAGGGTGGTGAGCAAGAGCGAGGCGAAAGAGGCGCGAACGCGTTTGAAGGCTATATAAGGGTGCTACAGGGTTTTCGCTTGGGAAAAAAAGGTTAGGTACGAGAGTGAGGGATGAAGCCTCGGCAGCTCTTGTCTGCATTCTAATTACCTCATTCGCCCGAAAACTGCCCGGATTCCGGTTCCATCCTATATATTGCATCACTGGCACGATGGGTGAAGGGACGAAGCGGAAAAGGCGTTGGAAATGGGTGTCTAAAGTTGGGTTAGGGCCCTTCAAACGCAGTGGCTTTTGCTTTGTCGAAGAATGAGGGCGGCAATCCTTTCCGCGCATCTCTCTCTCTCTCTCTCTCTCTCTCTCTCTCTCTCTCTCTCTCCATATACGTGTCTAACATACATACCCACACATATGTATATAGCATTAAGTACTCACCTGTTTTTCCGCATAAAACGTTTTGCCTCCACTCGTTCTATTCCGCTCGCTCGGTTCACTCGCATATCCATGTCTGCATCATCGTATGCACTAACGATATGTCTGTATGGAAAAAGGGATTGTGGAGAACATTTATTTCGAGGCCCATCCTTGCACTGTATACATATTGTCTCTACATATTCAACCACAAGTGCACCTCAATGTCTTCGAAAACACCTTGATACGAATATCAGCAAATTTGTATATGAGTGCCATTTCGAGGGCCGTCCGGTCTTCACCATTAACGACGTGTTTGATAAATATCGGGGCTGTCCTTGAAAGAGCCAGGTGTGCTGAGATTCAACATTATATAGATACGGCGAGTTAAAAATGTCTTGTTCCCGTATATATATTTAGATGTGTTTGTGGGAGGATTTTTCGATGAAGGAGCGAGATCTATACGTTGCGAGTCTAGTTCAAAGGCCCCCAAAGCCCCCAAAAAGGCTCGGATCCTAGAGGGAAAATGACGAAGAGGAGCAAAGCGCTCCGAGCGAGGATACCACACGATAAACGGTCTTTGGCATGGGAAGTTCGGGTGTGCAAGTGTGTGTGATGAGGTCTATGTGAGGACGTGTCGACGGGTTCACAGGGCTGCGTAGGCTATAGGAGGGTCAGAGGTTGAAAAAGGGTAACGCCAAGAGAATGGCTTTCATAAGTCTCTGTCGTAAAAAGCGAATTTATTTGGGCGGGGTCGTTGGGTCTCGCGGAAGCTCTCGTTTTCTCTCTCTTTCTCGCACTGCTTTCGGGTTGCTTTGTAATGGCGTTGAAAGCGCATCCGCGAGGGGTGAATCCGCATGGACTTGGTGCATGCCATTCATTCCGACCTTCCACCGGCACTTATATGGAAATATATATACCATGCAGGTCAATGTGTATGTGGTGTGTGCGGGGACACACACACACACGCACGCGCCTTTATATGAATATACGCGTACGTGCGTATGGAATGTTCTATTGAGACATGCTCCCCGGATGGCTCTTCATCCATGTGTGAAAGCCGTCAGTCCTGCTGGAGAGCGACGGAATTCAGTTCATCGACGCTCATAGTCAGGCGAGTAGTTGATATCTGAGCCGAAAGGACGTGCGCTCCAGAAGAGAAGACAGAGTCAGATGGAGAGAGAGATTGATTAGGGGAGGAACCAGCGGACGGAACGCCTTGTTTGTCCTGCCATCAACCGTTAATTAGACAAACCCGGTGTTACTTTCGGCAATCAATTGACGCCCACTTGGACGTCTGGATAGGTTCGTTTTTGTGGTCATCTTGGTTTCTGCGTGTCTTCTACTTTTCACGTCGATTTGACACACTCGGTTGTCCAATAGTGAAGGGGCTACATACCTTTAACACCCTGAGACATTCTCCCAGGCGCAAATGGACTCTCGCGATAGAATAAAAGCTTCGAGAATGAGGATTTCTCATACACCACCGTGGGATAAAGGAAAAAAGGGATTACAAGGTTGGACTATTGTTGAAGAAGATAAAGTTGAAACTATCGATGACCGAACACACCAGGCTAGCCACAGATGGAAGGTGAGCAGAGGCTGCAAGGGATGTGCTCTTCAGGAAACCAAGAAGTTCATCGGATGCCACGCCCTTCTGCGGTCGTGCTCAGCTCGATCAGAAATTACCGTCGCGTATTTCGCATTCCGCAGTTTTACGCAGTTTTCCTTCTTGTTCAATGGTATTGAAAATCCACCTTCCCGACATTCCCCGGCCTATTTTCACATTGGAATTAGGTGATCCATCATGGATGGCTTTACCGGTTTCGCGCACGTCGTCCATGCGTCTATCGATGATCATGTGAGGCATCTCGGAGGGTGGCACGCCGACCCCACACATCAGACCATCAATCGACCGCATCATTTTCAGGCGGTCCATTTAATCCCAGACAAATTAACGGATACTTGAGGTTCGGAAAGATGAGGGAGCGTATCTCGCGCCCGGGGAAAACGAAGAACCTTGTAAGGCAGTTCTCGAGGTGATGAAAGTAGGCGGACGAAAATTGGAAGAAGCGTAAAGATTAGATGGGTGGCCAGTGTACCAGGCTCTGGTTTTCCGGTTTCTTCTTTCTCTCTCTCTTGCTCTCTCTCTCTCGTGAGCGCAGACGTCCTCGTCCATCCCCTATACCTTCTCATTCCACGGCAACCTTGGGGCTGCGTTTAAGCACACGTATACACGGCTCGCTCTCGAACACTCGTTAGTGTCAGGACGACGAAACCGGGGATCTTCCTGTCGACGGATCTCCGGCGTCGAGGGTGTCGCGCGACCGTTTTCCCCAAGCGCTTCCTATGGTCGTTCGCCGCCGTCGCGTTGTCCACGCCGTTAGCATCCAACACCCGTCTAGCCCACGCCATCCCAAGCCCACGACACTTCTCAACAGTCTGGATTGTCTGGCTCGCGCTTCCGTCTTCGCAAGTGACGCTCGGCTTGTCTTCTACGAGTATTATCTCTATCCACCTGTCCCTTTTAATCTTCCCTCCACATTCCCACGTCCATTACGTCAATCGTCTTCTCTATCCGCGAGGGCTTCTCGCTCAACGGGGATGTTGAGCCACATGCAGCCACTCGTGCGCATTCTTCGACGTTTCACATTTCAAGGAGCTTGAAGGGGCGTTTGGATTTGAAAAGAAGGACTTTGTGGTGTAAAATTCTCAATATTTCGGCTATCTGGATAATTTCTTGTGCATGAATGGAGCATTATAGTGAACATGTTTTGATACAATTTTGCGAAAAGGGGTGAACAGATTCAGCATTATACTGCCTTCGGGCAGTATCGTTGTCTAGACCGCTGCTTTTGAGGTGATTTTCAGGATGGAATGACTAATAATAAAGTAACAAAATTAATCAATATACATGTTTATTGATGCTTCAAGTATAAATACATATGAAAAAATTAAAAATTAAAATTGATTATTATGCACTTTCGTCCGGTTGTGTACAACGGTGCACGGATAAGGCCCCCAATCGGCGATCAGTGTTGTGGATGTTGCATGAATAAGTAAAAAAATAATTAATTATCAATTCTAAAGTAAAAAAATTAATTAATTATCAATTCTTCCTACTTTTCTGAGCATTCTACGAGTTATATAAGGAAAAAAAACGTTTTGACTCAATTCTGCTACCACCGTTGAAAAACCGTTGCCGACTTAGAAAGCATAGTTTCGAGAAAAAAAACGCGTTTAAAAGTTTCTGCCTCTCGACCGCGCTCCTCGAGCGTACTTCTTCATTTCTATGACTCGGCTAATTTGATGAGTATCATTTAACGATTTCCACAGACGTATTTAGAAGGGCCTATACATTAATAAAATTAAATGTAGAAAGAAACGATTTTCTTCAATTTCTCGACAACAATACTGTCTTGAGGGAATTCAAATTTTCAATAAAATATTTTGACAATTTAACGTTCTTAAAAAGTAAAATACTCGAATAATTTTTTGCACGTAAGTAGAGTGTTATAAAAGAAACGTATTGATTTAATGTGGCTAAAATCGACGAAGACGTGTCGATTTTGAACGTGTTTGGATTTTTTAGCAGTTCTTGATTTTATCATCGAAGAATAATGACGAAATAATTTCACATAAAAGTATTACTGTATTTGATTTGGCTCATTTTGCACAATCTTACATGACTGTCCGCTTAATTTATTTCGCTCCCATAGTTATCCATATGATCGCGTTTTCTTTCAATAAAGTTTCTACTACCAGGGAGGAAAAATTAAAAAACGTACTGGCGATTGAAATTCGAATTTATTCATGGTCCTTGCTCTGCATGAAAAAAAAACAAACTCACTTATGTGACCTTTGGGAGTGGAGTAAATGAATAAGGAAGCAACGTGCAAATTTCCAACTTGTTTTATTTATTTATTTATCGAGTAAAATGTAAAACTGTTCGGTATAAGCGTAACGGACGTGACTCTGATTTTTCGTTCAAGCAATTCTTTCGACTATGTATTTTTCGTCTAAAAGTAACTTTATCGACGAGTATCTAGCTGCATAACTATATCTAAACACATGTGTATATATATATATATATATATATATATATATATATATATATATATATATATATATATAACGAATCGAGTAATGCTTCAGCGCGGGGTGAAACTAACCGTTTCAATAATCCATTCGGTCGAAAAGTTCACCCAAGCGTGTAACGTACGTGATACACGGTGAAAGAACATCGACTTTTTCCTATGATTATTCGTCGGGAAAATGCATCTGCGACGTTGGCGTTCACCGCGGAAAATTGCGCGACAAATATTTTCTCCTGAAATTTACAAATATATCGCGCACCGTATATAATTCTCCAGGAGTATCACCGTTCGGGAGAATTCTCGTTATAGTACATTTATTCTCAAAAGCAATTCGATTTTCTTGAGAAAATGACGAAAGTGAGACTTGTCGGGGCAGTCGCGCATCAAACTCAAAACGTAATCAGCCATCATGTGTGTGTCCCATTTTCTCTGACACCTATCTACGATCATACTACGGAAGCGTGCTACCTCCTCTTCACCGAAGCGGCCAAGATTTTCCGCGAATTTATCTTGATCCTTTATTTCTACCCCGAAATAAGAAGAAAAATCACTTTTCACGAAATCCGTAATACTTTTTCTAAAGTTTTGAATAGCATACTCTCCACATATACAGGGTGTCCCTCTTATCTCTGCCATCCGAAGTAACTCGGCAATTATCTACGTCACAAAGAAATGTTCCAGACACAAGTTGTACGGTGTGAAGGGGGCCATCAAATGCGACCAATTGTTTTTCGTTTCGGTGGAGGCGCTCACGCACCGTGGAGGTCACCTCCAATTTTTAAAATGGAATGGCACATTTTTTTCAACCATCTTGTGGAGCACCTCGAGCCGCATAAAAAACATTAGGGGTCAAAGTCGTTCAAGGTCATTTCGAACACCTATTAAAATGAAATACAAATCTAAATATCTCTGATCACTACCAAATATGTGGTAGTGATCCGAGATATTTAGATTTGTATAATCGATACTGACCTTGAATGACCTTGAACGACTTCGACCCCCTAATATGTTTTTCTGCGGCGCGAGGTGCTCTACAAGATGGTAGAAAAAATGTACCATTCTATTTGAAAAAGTGGAGGTGAACTTCACTGTGCGTGAGCGCCTCCACCGAAATAAAAAAATTGGTCGTATTTGATGGCCCCCTTCACGACGTACAACTTTTGTCTGGTATTTTTTTTCGGGACATCGATAATTACCGAGTTATTTCGGGTGGCAGCGATAAGAGGGACACCCTGTATAATAGAATGTATTAGGGTTGTCTGAGCAAGTACGCCGTCGCTTTGCTACAGTCGTCATATAACTGAATTCATTTACAACAGTAAATAATTTTGTTTTAATGGGAGGGTAGGGGTTTCAGCGTGAAAAAAACACTTTTTTGCGATTTTTTTTCATCCATATGGATAGAGTAAATTTATTGAAACCTTTTGTACATTGTTGAGTGTCATTTCAAGAACATTCCGTGAAATTTGTACGCGAAAATATCCACAAACAAGCCGGAGACAAAGCTTTTCCAAGAACACCTTTGTAAAAACACGGTTTGCAGTGTTCACTGAATCTCTGCTAGAAATTATCTGAAATTAAGTACGATTAAAATTTAGTCAAAGTATCATCAAATCCTCCCCCCAACGGTCTTTGATAATTTTGTTTTTTAATTTCTAAATTTTTGGTGGTCATGTAAAGTGAAAAGTGCTATTTTTCACGAAAAATTCCGCCATTTTGGGGATGGAAAACCCCCTCAATGTAAAAAAAATCTCAAACTAACCGTTGAGGGGAGGTATTTTATATGTAGAAAGTGTGTACCAAGTTTGGAATAAATCGGAAATGTAGCTTTCGAATGGCAGTGAACACGAACTTTGGAAAAGTGGTTTCGAGAAAAACGCGGCACCGGCTTGTTTGTGGATATTTTCGCGTACAAATTTCACGGAATGTTCTTGAAATGACACTTAACAATGTACAAAAGGTTTCAATAAATTTACTCTATCCATATAGATGAAAAAAATTCACAAAAAAGTGTTTTTTTTTTTCTCACGCTGAAACCCCTACCCTCCCCTTGAAGAGATAAATGGCTTTAATGAACTGCCAATGACACTATAAAATTAAAATTAATTTGAAATCGCCGTGCGGTAATTTAAAATATAGGATGGCATAGATCTCATCGGTTGTTACTTGACAAAAAATGATACGACTTTTGCCGGCACCAAGAATTTGTTTTCTTCTTTTGTCGACTCATGTTATTCGTTCTTCCATCGCACTCTCCGACGTGCTTTGTTGTGACTATTGCACATATTTGATTCCATACGTCGTGTGCAAAAATTTGCCATATATTTCTACAATGTACAAGCTTTTTTCTGGTTTCGACGATACCGCTCGTCCTACCTGGTGGAGCTAAAAATGGAAGAATAAAAAAAAAAAACAAAGAAAATACATCGCGACCTCGTAAAAGTCTCAGAGTCGCGACCGCCGCTCGCACTTCTATAATCGTTCTTTCACTTGAGCTCTATCATAAATTCGAGCGGATGGAAAATCTTCAAACTCGTTAAATTTCCATATTTCATACAAGAACCGCTCGTTAATTCATCGCGTGCGACTCTTGAACGATTTCGCAAATCTTTCACTATTCCGCGACCCAGTGACTTCTGTATATTACAATAGCGAGCGTTTCTACGTATCTACGACACAGTTGTGCTATCGCCATTGTGGGTTTTGTTCGTTCGAGCATGACACGTGCGGAAACCGCGAGGGGGAACTTTCAGCAAGATCGGAACTCTGTGTGAAAGCCACGAGAAAGCGCTCCCGATAGTTCGAAGTTCCAGCGGACTCCCGCAATAAACCGTCCCAGTATACGTATCTGTATATCTATAGGGAAAGGTGATTTCGAAGGTATTCGACTTCAGCGACCGTTCTTAAAACAGCGTGACGTGCTGATAGACGACACTCCGTAGATGTGAACGGTTCAAAATAACCTATTTCTATATATATATTTTCGGCCACATCTGACAAACGCATCTATATATATATTTATATGCCTCCGCGTGTGTGTGTGTTTCTATACATACACTTTATATCTCTACCGTGCAACTGAGAATCTCAGGAAATCGAAGTGTCTCACGACATTGGAGGCCCCGACTCCACTCCACCACCCTCGCGTGGTTTCTTCTTACAAAAGTTGGAATAGCGCCAGCTTACAGACGTGGAAGAGTGCCACCACTTAAGAAGTGACGTGTAACTGTAAAATGGTCGTCGCTATGGTGTCTGCTGCATAAAACGATCACTGCTTTTCCCCGATTTCTGTGGAAAATGGAAAAGGTAATTGTCGCGGTTAGTCTTCCGACTGAGCATGATAGTGTTCGTATTCGCGACATATTGTAGGACTCTGGGTATGATAAAATAGGAATACAGAACGCGCGAGGCTTATTTTCCGAGTGGTAACATTGCACACATCACTGCCTGCGTTGCTTCTAAATGTCACCTGTGTGCGGAAATTTGGTGCGGCAATGGTTTGCTGAATAAAGCACAAGCGATGTATCTTTGGATTGCGGGAATTCGGTCCACATCGCAGGGGAGGGGAGGGGGGGGGGGGTAGAAACATTGGGCGTCATGCTGTACGACACGAAACCGCGTTAATATTCAATCGGTAGCATCGTATATTGAATTTCACGCGGGCTAACTATGGCTCGCGTGTCATCATCATTGGTGCGAATGATTGTCACGGCAATCATCAACGGGATTACGATTGTGCACGCACATCTTTTTTCTCTCCCGTGGGCGGTTGTTTAATCGCAATTGTATCACACGGTGTGAAATTATCTCGCATATCGCGATCGTCCGCTCGGTTCGTGCGGCTCAGTGTTGCGTACCTACGGATGGATGGCCCACTACATTCCCCGTGTACTCGTAAATTCATGACAGGCCGACTAGGTAGCCAGACCAATATCGTCCAGTTTCCACCCTTTGCGATATATATGCATACATGTATGAGTCTACGTGTTTGGGTTTGGAAGCGCGCGCGCGCGCGCGAGAATGTCCGGCGTTCGACACGCACGCCTAACCCTTCTCTACGACCGTGAAATTCGAGATGATTAAGGGCTAGAGTGCAATTTACGGTGGCCTGACTCTCGACGATGTCCTAACGCGTGGGCACTACGGCAACGTGGGATGCTGCGGGTAAATTAGGATGTGAGATGTATCATGCGTAAAACACGATAGCCGCCATAAATTGATGAAAATTCGCGTGATATGCTTGCCTTCTCGCTGCTCGACGACGGTACACACACGAGCTGAAATTGAACGGTCAAGTGTTCCAATAACAGGGGAGTTTTGCGCATGCGCGTATGTATACGTTAATTATTATTCACGCCGTATCGAATTTGGGACAGCTTTTTCATTTCGTCTCATAAAAGTATCGAGCTCCGATCAAAGTATTGTGGCTGTCTTTTCACCGAGTTTCAGTTGCACCAAGGCGTTGCATCTATGTGGCTCACCGAAAAATGAGACTTGAATTTTATTTTGACAATATTAAAAAAGCAATCGCAATGAGGTTTGTGTGATTAATTTGTCACGGTCCCACATAACTCCCATTCCCAAATCCAGTCTCACGCCAACATCCAACACTTCATATAGCTATCAACCGTTTCCCACAGCTAAACCTCAACGCTCATCTAAACCTAATCTTCTTTCCTAGAAACCCTCGACTGCATCTTCTTTGTCTCTTCGTCCCTTTGTCACTGGCCCCATGGGCCTCGCTACGCTCCCTCGTATCATCCCCTCCATCTTCCTAGGCCCATCCACCTCAATCATTCTTCTTCCCTTTGGAACCAGAGAAGTCAGTCCATCTTCGAGTCTCCAACCGAAACAACGTGGAGTGTACGTTGTTTCAACCATTGGTACTCGGTAATAAACATATAACGTCTCAACTACAATCGCCCTCATATTCATTTCGACCCCAATCAGTAAAACCTCGCGCATCCTTTAAACCATCCGCTCGACCGTCACGAATTCTACATGTGTTGGCGCATTAAAAAAAAGTTTTTTTTAGGCGCTCGGCGGGAGGACGCAGGACTTTTATGTATTAGTGCCCAGAACAAAAGAAAAATTTGCGTCATTCGCATTAGTTTTGTTAAAGAAGTACGCAAGATTATGTGAAGAATATGGTTTTTTTTAATCGCAAAATGGCATCATTTTTTATAAATTGTTCTTGTTTCGCTAAAAAATCGGGCTTAATTTGTTTATCAAAACGAAAACTGTTAATGCATCGTAAATATCGTGTGTACTTTTTTAGAGGGTCTATCTAAGAAGCTACGGCAAAAATTTTTAAGTTAATAGGATAGAAACTGTCCAAATTATGTGTCGTCCCGATTTCAAAAGCGTGGTTTCGAGAAAAACGTGTTTAAGGCAGGTTTCTACTTCATTGGGGCCAAAAAATGTTTGATTTTTCACCAATTTTTTATGCGAAAAATATTATTAAAGGAATGTTGAAATTTGGTGTTTTTACTAAGCGTTCTTTATCGAACATGATTATATTTTTTTCAAGTTTGACTAAACATGGTACTGGGCGTGGGAGAAGCAACGTATGTCGATGCGCCGGCGATGATATTCTTCGCTTGCGGATGTCCTAACTCCTGAACAGGTGATCTGAAGCAAAAAAATTAAACATAATTGTACTTTGTTTAATATTGTGTATTAGTCGAACTAGATCAAGAAGAAAAATTGAAAAATGAAAAAATTGTGAGCCATCGAAGGGGAAGTTTAGTTTTTTACCGAAAACTTTTGCCATTTTTTGTTCATAAAATAAAAACGTTTGAATATTTTTAGTAACTAAGGTGTAAGTAAATAAGGTCTAAAAATAAAAATGTCGCGCATAATTTCTTTTCTATATCATTCTTCTGATGTTTACCCACCATTTAAGCCGATAAAAAAAAACAGAATTTTTTTCCGTCTCAGATATAATGCCTTACCATCAGATAACCAGCGCTTCCCGCTTGGTAGTCAGCGCGCTACTCGGTGCGCGCCTAAGCGATCGCCCATCCAAGTAACGGTGCCGCATCAGATCGATTCGAACTGACGTTCTTATGGACTCTCCCGTGTCTACGCGGGAGTCACATATTATAAATGGGACGATGATTATTTGCATATCAAGAGGCGCAAAGAAACTTGTAAACGAAGAACTAATTGGCAAAGTCATGTTTAATTGCTACGGCTTGTAGCGGGTTGAGTGGACGTCGAAAAGTATTAAGGGAAAAGCGCTAGCGAACAAACTGCGCTTGCTACTGTCGGTTGTGGTTTCCGTTAACTGTAACAACCGTTTTATATGTGTGCATGTGTGGGTGAATGTTGGCATGTAATGGTTACCGAAGTAAAGACGAGAGAAGGTTGGTTTTCGCAGCATCCGAGTTACCTCGGCGCGTAGCGGCCAACACACTGGCAAACGTTGGTCCCCTTTGGTATGTTAATTCATTCTCTCGGTGTGTTGTACAGTCTAGTGGGCTCATTTCGCTTGGTCTCCATCCGCCAGCTCGCAGAGCCAGAAATCCTTCATTCAGCACACTTCTCAAGGCATCCATGCAAAATCTCCTTTCGGCTCTACACACACGCGTTCCCGCACACAACGGTCCACAGTAATTTCGTTCGGTACACCGTGAATTCGTCTTTAGTAAACTTGAATTGCGAATGAAATTCAAATACCTCATTGCTGTTGTTGCTGCTGTTGTCACATACACCCGAAGTCTTTTATCCGAACTTCCGATTAATATGCTTTTCCCCTCAGTTTATTGCGCTCAAAAGATGGCTATCCTTGAAGATCTGTGGATTGTGTCCCTTTTTCTTCGGGAAATTGATATATTACATCTCTCGTGATTGCACTATCGACCCAACGATGGATAGCGACCACATCCCAATGTGCGGAAGAGACAGCCTTTTCTTTTGCCAGGATAAACGGTCTCAGTAGTCCAATCTTCTTCATTGACAGCATTAAACTCGATTCTACATCGAGCTAGTTGAACAATGTTGGCGTAGGGCCTTCACCCCCCCTCCCCGATTCCAATTCTGAACGACCATTTTACCCCTTACATTTCAAGAGCACAGCGGTTGCGCGGCAACTCGAGGCACGCCCGACTGCCGAGCAAACTTCGATCATAACGAGTACCGACGTAACTCGAGATAACGAAACTTCCTCTCCTGTCTATGGTCTTGCATTTCAGCTCTCTGTATTCCCTCATCCCTATATACCACCACCTCTCATTCACCTCTTTCCCCTTTCTTCGACCTGGAGTTTCTCACTGGTCGACGAAACTGAGCTAAAAGGGGAGATATGCGGGTAAGGGAAGGGGCCTGTAGAATTAACATATATATATATATATGCCAGTCCTTGTGAAAAACCCGATATTGAGGAATCCCTCTTATTTTGTCGGCATCTATTTCCTACCACCTTCTTTATTCACTTCTTTCCAATTCCGAACTCTCGTTCTCTCCCGTCGCTGGCGTGTTATAAGTACACGACGGTGAATGCAGTTGCCAACTATCGGTAAGGATTCCCTCAAGTGAAGCCCACTGGGATGTATTTTCAGATACCATATCCTACTGTATACATCATTGTAGTTCTTGTCGTCATGCTTTTCTCACAGTATCCATTATACGATTTTTAATTTAATAGACGTTGGAAGTTAGTCACTTTACCTATCACTCGTTCTCTTTGATATATTTATATCTGCATATATTATTGCATCGCTGAAGCTGCTTCCAATACCCTAGTCGAATATTCTCGTGATGAGAATCGATATTCTTGTTGGCTAACGTATGTGTTTGAGAATTTTGCGGTCCTCAGTGGGTGGGGATATACGGTGCTTGAAATGATATTATCAGAGTACGTTATGTATATAATGTGTTGGGCTTGAACGCATAGGCCCATTGCTCGTGGCAAAAGCCTGGACGCCCTACACGTTCGGTTTAATACAGGCCTACAAGCCACCTTGGGCACGTAATATGACCAAGGCCCAATAAATTCGTTCGGCCACGTATATTCATATCTGTGTCGCTTAGGTTGGCACTCACGTAGGTTGGTGGCTTTTATAGAGCAGAGGGGGCGCCACTCTGTCTGTATCTTTCTCCCTCGAGCTCTCGCTGTGCGGAGATAATGTACTTAGCGAAAGGGGATTAATTTCTCGAAGCGTGCGATTAGAGCCTCGTGCGATCAATCCATCGTGGCAAGTGATCGTGCTGGCTCACGGAGCAGCCAACGCTGCAGCGAGACCTTCATCCCCTGCTGTCTCCTGACGATGTTCGAAGGCTCTCCTGGCTTGTCGATAGTGGCTTATCGAAATTGGATATCATCTCTTAGTCCTACCAGGCTTTTGTACTAAACAATGGTCAGACCATACCTGGGGGTTAGTTGCGATCGCCCATTTGTCATAATTTATGGCTGATAAACTTTTGTTTCTGCGATAAGCGGTGACATTGATAAATCTCGAGTTCGATCGCATCGTAACTTGACCATCCGTATTTGTGGGATCTCGAAATTGCGATCAGAATACAATAAGGGACCCAGAAACTATCCATTCGAACCATGGTTCCGAAGACCGAGACTGATGATCTTGTTATTCCAGGACTCGATGCATACTCTGCTATTCCAAAGTTTCATAGACATTCTGTTATCTGGGTTCGCCTTTATTAGGAAAGCATGTTTGTAATTTCTACTGATTCGGTCGATCGCCCAAATTGGCGAAAATGCATAACAGAAAAATGGTCGCTGCTCGTGCACTACAGGGGAGATTTGTCGCGATGAAGTTTATATTCGAAGCGTCGATCGATTCTGGGGCTTCCAGGGAAAATCATGTTTTAGCATGCCATCACCGTCCATTGTTATACGCTCCGATCAGATAAGACGCTGTAACGGATTTTCTTTCGTATAGCTAGTCGATGGCTCGTCAATGCGGCCTTACGTTGAATCGTGGTGCACAGGAACGAAGCGCCGGTCTTACCGAGACACGGTGACGTGATTGCTTACTTTGGTGGAGTTGGTAACGCATGGTTGCTCTGTTCGTAAATTGATGGCGTATCCCTTCTATACTATCAGGTAATTCGAATATCGTTAAGGCACGTTCGCGAGTCTCATGTAGTGCAGGAATATATTAACCCTATCCGCTCTGTAAGTATGCCTCGTGCAAGTATATTCAAGCATACTGGAAATGTATGGAGGGGTTGTATCATTTATCGAATGCGTATGCTGGGTGTGCTTGACTTTCTCAATCAACGAGAATTTCGTTCGAGTTTTCATTTGTACTCGAGGTGCACTTGTAATTATTCGTGAGAAGTTTCACAAGTTCTGTGGCTTGATGTCAACTCTGTTAATGAGTATTCCAGTGATTCGGTTTGATACCCATACCGTTGCATGCTGTAAGACAATTTTCTCATTAAACATTAAACTCATTAAAAAAATACTTGAATGGACCACATTCATGGTAGCATCTAACCGGGCACAAATCGAGCCCTGCGGTATTGGACAGCTGCGCGAACATTCGTAACAACAAAATCCTTGATATGCATACGTACAATCTCTGAGCAGTATTTTTCATACCAATTTGAAATTAACTTCCGGTCTTCGAATAAGTATACACTGCGGTGCCATCCAGCCGTCGGCTATGATTACACAGAGCATCGTGCAACTGGACACTGTACGGACCATGTACGGGCCACAGGCGTACATTTATATGAGGTTTGTACACGCTCGGTCACCTACAACATGAAACTCGATGCGGTCTAGGGTACACTATACTGGCTCGTGTATACTTCCATTGGAAGGGTTATGTATCAAACTTGCTCGCGGATGAGCTTGCACCTTCACAAGCGGAAGTGAGAGATCGGGCGCTGGACCAGTGTGTGTGAGAGAGAGAAAGAGACAGAGAGAGAGAGAGAGAGAGAGAGAGAGAGAGAGAGAGAGAGAGAGAGAGAGAGACCGTGATAAATTTCTAAGTCAGGATTGCAGAAACCGAAACTTCTTATTCTCATGGACCCACATTATTGCTAGTGTAATGAGTAACTTGCTAAATAGAATTTGCTTCAGCTTTTTCATTCACTACCCCATCTCTTAACTCCAGCCGCGCTCTACCGTTTTGCGTGCATTAAAATGTGGCGATGCACCGAATCTTGCAATAACATTGTTCGTTTGTCCTGACTAGCACAATTGTTTTGTAAAAAAAGATTCATTGAGTCATCAGGCGTATGCCAGTAGGGGTCGTTACCTGTCAACGTTCATCAGTAGTTGGCTTTTGATTCGAGGATGTAACGCTTCCCCACAACTTGCCGCTTTGTCGATTAGATATTGATCTGTCGTGGTCGATTATTACTTAACTGGGTAATATTTTTATCTGGCTACGCGACAAGACGTCGGAATATAGGGGAATTTCATCGAAGACTGCTTTGGACTATTGTTGAGGCTAGTCCAGTTGGTACCATTACGGTTTGATGAGTTTCATTCAACGGAGATTATCCCTCCCGATTTTCCTCATCCTTCCTGAGACTTCACGTTCACGTCCCTAATCTCTTAGATTTACCCTCTCCCATCTCTCGCACCACAGTGTCATAATGTATCTGTTGTATACATACACACATATATATATATGCAATACAGATTTTATGGTTCATTATGCACACATGCTACACATCTCGGTTATACGTCTAGGCGGAAGTAGAAGACAAATGACGAGGATAAAGTGTGAATATCATACCTAGAGGATCGCTCACATTAATTTCCCTGCGCTGGATGCCATTGGCGTCACGCTTTTATTAGCGCGAAACTTCGTACTCGAGACGTACGTCATCGCGATCATCCCCACGAGTGTGTCGCGGGGTTGACGCAGTCACGACGCAGTACCAACGTTCGTAAATGGCCTAGCAGCATTGGGTGACGAAATATTGACACGTGGGTATTAATGTAGGTGGTAGATGCTAATTGATAGTCGTCTATACCACCAGAAATATTCTACGCAGTTACAAAGTCTTTGCGCTCCCTGTTCTTTGTTAAGATTCTTATTTCAACCCCCAGCAAATCAGACTCGTTATTTTAAACTTAGCAACGGCGCGAACGTAGTTGGCCGTTTGAACAAGTTTTATCCCGTTTTTATAATACTATTTGGGCCGAGAAGAACAGGATTTGATTCAGCGTGAAATATCCCAAATCGCAACTGCTCAATGTTGTTGCAGCATCGAGGTCTTCGCTGCCACTAAATTCGGATACTCCGCTGGGAGGCGTGATTGTAGAGCGCAGGTACATGCGAATCCGTATAAGCGTCTCTACTATATTCATAGCGAGTCGCGCGTTGCGCTTCCCGAATTTAATTATCTTCCGCAGCGAGTCGTCTGTTGGATTACCGATGCTTTTCATCGTGGCCGCGACTTCCTTCAGCCCCTGCCGTTGATTCCCTCGCGGCTCCGGGTGGTGGGACGATGTTGCTTTCATCGAGTCCGATGGTACTTTCCCATCGGCTTTCCCTATTCCAGAGAGACAACGAACCTGTCGGCTATCGACCTTTTGTGTCGAGTGCTGGCGAATGGAATCACCGGCTAGCCGCGTTTTGCGATGGCGAAACCGAAATACATATAGGGGGTAAAATTGGGAAAGCCTGAGAGATCCAAGGCGTACGTAGGCGAATTAACGTTCATTGGCTGTCTTTTATGATAAATATTTCACGAGTCGGAAAATCCTAAAAAATGTTATCAACGCCGACGAATGAAACGCTACTCCGAGTCTTCTACCTTTAGATTGCAAAACCCAGCTATCCTCATCATCATGCAAAATGCACATACTTCAAGTCGCGACGTGTAGGCTTTTCTCGTCGGACAAACATTGATACAGAATGTATACGTATTTGAATGAAGACGTTTCCGTTGCATCGCGTCGTACCAAAAAAACTATTCCTGTCCTAACGCACTTTCTCGCACGAGTCGGAATGATGTGCCACTGCATTCACGGGATTCAGTGATTCAACCGAGATGGACGCACGTACAGAAATTGAAGCCGTCGCGTTATGGCGCTTCTATCGTGTGGTAAAGGGACGAATGGAACGGTGAAACAGAATGAAGGGGATGTCGGGAGGGGTAAGGGGCATAAATGCGGCAGCTAGAACGGAGTCGGCTGATTAGCATTCTAAATTGAAGCGTCCACGGTCCGGTCGTAGAAGGGTCACCTCGGCCCCTTGCGCTCAGCAGTTAGGCACGGGTGATTCAGAATGGCCTCGCACAGGCACCACGAGCTGGAATGAAGACTGGTTGGGTACTGTGGTCACACTAGTATCGTATCCTGACAGAGGACGAACCCTGTAGGAAAGATATCCTGCTAACTCCCGTTCAACTACAGCCCCACGACATGCTAGATCGCTGAATCGGCCCACCCGCAACCTCTCTATACACCCCAATAGTTGGGCATTTGCATTAATCGGCTTTTCCGGAGCGCTGTTGCACGGACCGGTTGCGGGCCCATTTTCGGCGACGTCGTCGTCTCTCCTTCTCTCTCCCTCCATACACCTGTACCTCGTTTGTCCAATCTCTGCTTCCTATCTACCCCATGGTTCTTCCCGATCCTTCCGTCTCTTCTAACGCCTGATCCATTTCTCACATCATGCACATCACGGGCTCCCGATGCAGTTAACGTATAAATAGTCTGCAACGACTAACGCTAATTATAAGATTGTTATGCACATACTACAGCCTCATCCAATTCTACGAGGTTGGTTCTACCATTAGCCAAAATCCCTGTTTGTATACATCGCTTAAATATCCTTCCGGCATCACCGTAGTAGTGGCAAATTATGTTTTCACTTCACTGCATTAATATTATTATTTTTTTAACCTACAGATCCGGGAAAAATAACTAAAACTTAACAAGATCTTTCTACTCGGTCAACTTTGAGAATGTGTTTGAAGTTTTCGCGGCTAAGATGCTACTGCATCTATAAATACATACATACACATATATGCATGTATTTATACACGTGCATACATACTGTGAAGTGATTTTTTTTAACTCACGGTCACAAACAACTTCCCGACCAGCTACCGATCAATTTTGTTCGCGCATGGTCTGATCTCTCCGTTTCGCCGCGGCTACAGATTAGGATTACGTTCTACCGATATCGAGATTTCGATTTCGCTGGGTTTTGCTGGGGTTTCGGACGTTCTTATCCGTCGAGGGAAGCACGGCTCAAATTATCGAGAGAGGAGCGCCCGACGGAGGTCGCCGAGAATAGGCGGAGGTCCGGGCGCAATACCGGCACCCCACGGATAAGGTGAGTGAACGCTGGAAAACGGGCGAAGATTCATGGAACCCCTTCGTGTCGATTTTGAGTTGAGTTAGATGCCCTGTTTTCGCCGTGCACCAGGGGATGCGATCTCGGGCAATCTCCATAAGCTACTGCGGGAATATTTCTCGATAAGTTACCGATAGCGTATACAGGCGATTCGCGTCAGAGGGCAGGAGTTTTCGGTAAAGGGATTTTATGTTGAGATCGCGATGTGCGAAAAGGTCTTTGAAGCAACGATCTGCTTCGAGTCCCTCATACGGCAACTCAGCTTTGGTGTCGCGCTCGTGTGTTGACAGTTTTTCTGTCGACACGCTCGGTTTCGTTCCTGATCGCGCTATGTAAATGCGCGTCATCGAGTGCGTTTCGGTACGTTTTTCGTGGAGTGCGTGTTAACGTGATTGAGGAATTTTCGCACGGGATTCCTCCACCAAGCCTGAGGATTACCAGTGCGTTTTCGGTGAGTTCTCGCATTGCAGATCTTATGATTTTGCTCCCATCGCGTTCTCGTAACAAAACAACAAACCATTCGTTTGTGCTCTCGCTGATATTGTTATGAATCTCGCTATCTATCGAAATCAGATCCCGACCATCTCTACCAAACTTTACAGCCTTAGCGGCCGTGCACTGCCGTGACCGTCCTGGGTGATCAGCTCGCGCTGATGCACCCAGGTGCGGTTTTCCTGATTTCGTGTTTGTGCCGTTTGGCGGGGATGGACATAGTTAAACCCATCCCTTAGGCCATACCGGTCGCTAACCTGGTGAAACAAATTAGCTGGCGCTCACCGGAGCATTCGGGTGCATCGGCGAAAGTGGACGGCTGAAGATGACGCGAATGTTTGCCGAGGATCGAGAGATCCGAAGGAAAAGATTCCGTCACAATATATACAGGAGCTAAAAAAAGTATTTGCACACGTTGTCTTTTTCAAATTATCTTTCGAAAGAAAGACAAATTAACAAATTAACAATAAATAATAATAAAAACAAATTAACAACTGTTTCGTGTGAGATGTACGAATACTTTTTTACCCACTGTATATCCATATGTACATATACATATATATATTTACATTATGAGTAGAATATAGGGAGGTTCAAACCCAACCG
Organism: Ophion ellenae; assembly: GCA_963210295.1. Taxonomy (NCBI): domain Eukaryota; kingdom Metazoa; phylum Arthropoda; class Insecta; order Hymenoptera; family Ichneumonidae; genus Ophion; species Ophion ellenae. The sequence continues at coordinate 32,406,892 of OY723388.1, forward strand.
GTTTAGTTATATCGCCTTGATGGACAGTAGGACAAACGGAAAGCCGATCCCAGAGTAGCAACGCCGAGGAAGCATCGCGACGTCCGGTCAACGCTCATCTCCCACTGAGGCATATCCAGCCATCCGCACCTTCGCCCTGACCCAGGAGACGTTTGACAAACGAGCAGCCCGCAGTCATGGGGGATGGCGGTAGCTTTGATACATATAGGTCCAACGATGTATACCAGCTGTTGGTGAATATATATATATATATATATATATATATATATATATATATATACACACATACAAATATAGATATGCCTATATATGTGTGTGTATGTATATATATGCGCGTTGGAGTAATGCTGCTGGCAGTGTAACTTAGCGAAGCAGCAGAGGTGAATGCAATGCTAGCCGTTGGGGAAAATACACTCATCGCCGTCAGCGACAACAGCGAGGGTCGTTCATGTGAGCCGAAAAGCATACAACTCTTGCCTCTGTCCTCGCGCTGTACCTTGTTCCGTCTGCACGATGTATTGTCACACACACGCACACGCACACACACATATATATTTATCGCAATTTTCAGTGAGACCTTGACTGCTCCTCTCTTCCATTCATTCCGGCAGCGCGTTTCCATGCTACATAGTACTTCGGTCTCGCTCGTAGTGTTATTACTTATCATAATCGTGACTACACCGTCGGAATCCACAGCCACCTTTAATGACCACATACCGTTGGCGAAAAGCATTTTTCCCAACTGCGCTCCGCGATACGAAACATCCACAAAATAAGCGGCAAAAGGCCAGAAGAGTAACGTTTCTCCTGAAACTGTGAATTAAACGGAGCACGGTATAGCCGAAGCTTCATCAGTATTTATTAATGTTACATATGGTTGAAAAGTACGTATTACCTGTGTGGTAGTCCCTACTGAATTCGGATATTAACACTTTAACGTAAAAGTGTGCTTATGAGGTATTCGTTGGCTCCATTCGTAAATGAGATCTTGCTGGTTGTTATTCCCTCAAGACTTTTCCGTTTCTTTCCCTTTGCCGGTTATTAGCTGCGCGAAAGTGTTACCTAGACTCTGATGTAACGAAATTCATAGACAGTGTGCAATTACTTTGCCGAAGGTACCGTGCAACGTTGGGATGGGATATTGCCTCGTGACTTTTAACGTGACGTAGCGAATCAACAGGCAATTATCCACTGAAGTCTGTATTCCGGTAGAATGGATTCAGACACGATGTTGGACGTTCTTTTGATTTTCTAGCGGCTGATATACAACATGGCGAACGTATACCTTCAGGATGGTAGTTGTTTTGGCTAGGTCCGTCGTACGTATTGCGGAATAATAACCATAGATTCTGTGATCACTGCAGTGTATGCTGCTGAATGTTCCATTTCGCCGGATCATCTGTCCCTCAGCAGCGTTGTTAACAGGTCATTTGGCAAATGACAGACGCAAGGAAAAAATAGTGGATATTCAGTTTCATAATGGAGCTTTGCCCATTATCGGCCCGACAATACCATTGAGAAGATAATCCAATATCTGCGGGGGTTTTCAGCCGGGCTCGATGTGAGCATAGAGAATTTCCCCCGTGCTGTTACCAAACTCATTGCAATGAACTTTGTTCAGATGATCGGGTATGCTAGTCGTACGAGTATGTGAGCGAAAATGGAGAATCACCATGTTTATCGAGCAAGCCGGGAATCAGAGACGAGGCGTATGGTGACGAATGAAGTTTTAATAACGTGCCATGACACAACGAGCAATACACAATCACAACGAGCGACCACTGGCATCGGATTGATTTGGGTATTACGATACGGCGGAAGTTCCGCCTAAAATACAAACGTCTTTCAGCAACCTTCTTTCCTACTTTTTCATTGTACCAACGAACATGACATTAGCTCCGTTTTTCGCTGTGCACCTATGAATCCATGGCTGTTGTCGATCGAACGAGGTCTCGATTCAAATCGGCGATTTCGCGTCCGATTCAGTGCCTCTGTTACATAACCGTTGACCAATGGGCTGATTCATATGCATGAAATTAAACGGGCTTGCGTTATAAAAGGTAAAATGAAGGATTCATGTAGGTGACCGGAAGAATGAGCGATTATACGATTGAAGAGCGGAAAAAAATGTCGAGTGCGTGTTGGAACACGCATAAAGTAGGGTTTCGTGGTGATTTGCTTGTGGGATCCGTTGAAGAATTAATGTTTAGCTAATTTGTAGTTATTGTGTACGTGTTACAGCATACTAGTTTTGATTTTATTTAACAATCCGCAATCATACATATTCCAATGGAGCAAACAGGTTAAAGTTTGCTCCATTGGACCCATCCGTTTGATATTTGATGAACGAGACTTCAAACAACATGCGATAAAGTTATTTGTGCTGTCCTCCCATGAAGTTTCCATGAAGTCAACTTAGCGACAATTTGGTTGCCCATATCTCCTGGATCTGTTGACGCAGGTTAACCGAAGTAATTTTAATCGAAAGATCATCAAATGCCAGGACCTAGAATTTTTTAGACTAGTTAATGTAATGTAGTCTATAATCCATCAGGTCACGTCGAATAAAGCGCGTACGACGCATTACATCTGACAACCAACACCCGATAGGGTGCGCGAAAGACAAAATGTCACCCCTATTTTACATGCAGGGGAAAAATACTTAGGATTTTTTTTTCAATTTTGCTAGATATTCATTGAGATCCCCATCGGAAGCATCGACTTTAAAAAGTTTATGCATGGAGATTTTAAAGTGTAAAAACTGTGAGGTGGTGACCGACGGCCGAACGGACGCACATACGGAACCCTAGGAAGGTGTGATTGGTTAGCTTCCTTAGGATAGGAGGTCGACACTCTCAGTTTCAAGGATGCAAAATCAATGTATCCCAGTCAAGCATCATCCGATTATAGAAGGCCGATATGGAAGTTCATCAATAATGCACAGTAATGACATTTTGTAACAGGATATATGCGTATATGCTGGTCCCGAAAGAGCCAAAGGCTTAACATTATATTCAATTAGCCAACAATCACTCATCCTCGCATACATAGTCCAGCATGCTGACCAATCCGATAACCGTTATAACTGTGTACGTGCGACACCTGGCCGGCAAATCGATAATTCCGTCATAAATCATGTCCAAAACGCCATGAAAGTGATTTTTCGCTGACCACAAAGCACAATATTACCGTACACTTCGCCGCTGGTTACGCCACGGTAATACGCGGTTTTATTGCTACTTCGACTTCTCATGTTCCTTCTATCGAACAAGACTGTTTGGCCATAGCCGTGTGCATAAGGAATAGCGCTTTAGATCCAATTTCCGTTTGATATAGTTTGCCATAGCTAGGCAATTCGTGTTTTCGGTGAAAACTAGGGATTTACCTTTCACTTGTTCTCAAACCAGGACTTACTTGCAAATACCTCTCCTTGTGTTGGGTTATATCACGTCGAGAGACAGAGGCCAGTGGGCGTTGAATGGAGACTAATGGCGGGTGGGCTGATGTTTGGCGCGTAGCCTGCGATAGATCCCGAAGACAAAGGCATCATCCATTATATGGAACCGTTGCATAAACCCGTTGTACTGTACCGGCTACCAGGAAGCTCTCCCTATACATCTATGCTGACAACTGTGACTCAAAGTACAGCAAATAACTGTTTTAGTCAATTGAAATGCAATTAAAAACTATTTAAATTGCATTCTGTTGAGCGTGTGAAACCGAGAAATATGTGAATGCGTCGATAACAGCGAAGGAGAGAATCACAGATGTATGCAACGATATTTAACTAGCAATTGGTTTTTAATCCGTGCGATGCCAATGTTACGATGTTCTCTAATAACAATTGCTATTGACGCGACCTTTTAAACAAAAGAGTTATTCGTCTATTTCTCCCATTCGAGCCCAATCGAGTGTGCGAAATCTTTACCTCTGATACTGGTGGACTCGCGTCATCGGGGTTATAGATCAATTTGTGATAGTCAGAAGGTTGAGACGAGACGCTTGATGTGCTAATATATACAAGTAGAAGTGACATGGATCGGTGAAAATTGACGGATATATGGTTGTCGGCCCTACATATACTCAAGGAGCTGTGCGTGGCAGCTTTACAACGGACCGCTCTGGGTGAGACGACGGATAAGACCCCTCGAGTCAGGAGAGAAATAGTAGCTTAGTTCTCTACCCTATATATAAACATACACACATATATATATACACACACACACACACACACACACACACTGATTGATTGGCAACAGAGAAACCCTTGAACCGCGGTTTGGATAACGCGAGCTTTATCGTTATAGAACGATGGTCGAAACGTCTCGCGCATCTTTGAGATGCATGAATGGCATGTCGGTTGTGGAAAGCTCCTCGTCCCATTGGAACACAAGGGTACCCAATACCGTGAGCCGAAAATTCGAAATTCTACAAATAACCAACGTTGGTGAGGCGATCGAGCGCTTTGGCTCGCGTCTCCGTTCAACATCAGCAGCCCGAGTGATATTCCACTTTGGAATTTGAGATACCGGATCACTTGGTTGATCACGTTCCATTTTCGGAATCCTGTTATCTTCGTGCGGTTGAGGACTTAAAGCGCTGTTTCGAAAGTTTAGCACGCGACTCTGCATTATTTGCCATTTGCTTCCGATCCTTTCAAGCATGTGCACGGTTAGATTATAATCTTGATCGAAGTGGCGCTTCTTAGGAGCCGAGACACGCCCCAGAGTCGTTCGATGATAGTGTTATTGGCGGTCCAAATCTTGCACGGACTCCACATCAAAACTCACGAAGGATTCTTTACCATCCAAAATAAATTTTACAACCTCCTCGCGTCGGAATTGTTAAAAAGAAATGACCATCAATTCTGCCATTAAAGAAATGTATGAAAAGCTCGGGGAACTTTTCTCTAACACTGCGCGACCGAATGACTTGAAATTTTCACGATTCATCTGTGATGGCTGGAAAAAGGAGTTGTGACACGCCAAACATTCGTGTCTTCGAGGAATGAAAATGGTCGGTCTTACTACCACAGGAAACTGTTAGTGGAGAGATTAGGAAACGAAGATCCGGTCAAGCTTATCGCAGATTAAAGAGAAATTCGGCTCACAATCTGTCAAAATGGAAACACGCATTTTTACACTGGAATCATTGATTTCTGGGATAAGATAACTGGAATAAGTATCATGTACGTCATCGTTGATAAGAGTTAGTGAATAAGGTGTATGTGTATCACTCGCACGAACTATTAGGTGTACAATCAAGTTCTCGGCCTGAGAATAAAAACGGCTGTATTCAATATTTGAACGAAAGAGATTCTCGCCAGGTGTGCTATCATATTATACCAACGTAGTAAACTTTATTTCGGGACCAACATCTTGGTGTTACCTCAAAATTTACATCACGAGCTCAGTGGGCAAAATGAATTGCAATAACGCGCACACTAGGCACTGTATGCTTTACGCGTTCGAATTGAAAAAAAATACTTCCGAGGCTAAGCCGACGATTTATCTGGCATTGGGGGAAGATGCCGTATCCATCAGTACCACGAAGAAGAGATTTCAAAGGTTCCAAAGTGGAAATTTCAACCTCGGGGATAGCGAGAGAGGAGGACGGCCAAAAAATTTGACGACGAGGATTTGGAGCAGTTGCTGAACGAAGATCCTTGCCAAACGCAATCAGAGCTTGATACTACATTAAGAGTTACCCAACAAAACATTTGCAGTCGTTTAAAAAATCTCGGCAAGATTCAAAACGGCTTTACAGGCAAATAACCTAGGCCACTCATATTGCTGCATGACAATGCCATACCATACACAGCAAAAAGGATCAGAGACGCGTTACATTCGTTAGGCTGGGAAGTTTTGCCACCCCCGGCTCATTCGCCAGACTTGGCTCCATTGGATTTTCACTTGTTCCGATCGCTCCAACATCATTTGGCTGATAGCCACTTCACAACGTACAATGCAGTAAAAAATTCCATTACCGACTTTATCGACTCAAAACCACCATCTTTTCACCGCCAAGGAATTCGCAATCTACTTGACAGGTGGGGTAGATATGTGGAAGCAAACGGAGATTACTTTCCCCACAAAATTTACCTTGATTTTAAGTAAGCAAATCATTTTTTTTCACGGAAAAAGGCCGAAAACCTACGTGTTCACCTAATAACATAAGATTTTCGAATAAACAAATAGTGTTAGAATAATAATATCGATAAAGTATTGTGTGTAACAGAGAATAAACCATTTTTAACTCGTTAGTGAAGTTTCTGAAACTATCGCCAGATCAATACGAGCGCAATAATAACAAAAACCAATTCCACCCGTATACAAGAACAATCAATCTACGACGTTTCAAGGCAAGTATACGGCGTTGTCACTCGCTTCTCCCAAAATATTCGACCCTCGAATTTCTCTCGAATCTTTGAAACTCGTGTGCACCGTGCGCGATTCATTAATCTTTCCCACCTTTTCTCCCTCTCTATCGATGATATCTCGCCAGCCCCGCACTTGGTGACAGCACGGTAGATGACGTTTTGCAGAAGAGAAATCGAATGCATATATATTTTGTTTGTTGGAGCATCAGTCGTGTATATTGCGCGGGCCATTCGCGTGTGTATGTGCGCTTGCGGTAAAACGTCCACGTTATCTCGAGACGTTACGTGAGCGAATGAGTGTGGTATAAGGATGAGAGAAAAAGGGTACGTGAGGGGGTGGACGAAAATCCGTGCGGAGTCTCGACCGCGGCTAAGCAAACCTATAAAGCGAATTAATGAGGGTTTCGCGGCGTGCGTGCTGGATCGCAGTCGTCAGTCGTGCGCGTCTTGAATAATGAATGATCCCTGTTCGGCTTGCTTGCCAACCTCGTTGGTCTGGCTGGCTACGGTCTTCTATGGATGCTACCGTTCGTATATATATGTATATATATATATATATGTGTGTGTGTGTAGGTGCGTGTCTATCTGTATGATAAGACGTCCATTCACCATTCCGTTCGCGGAGTTGATATAAGCCGACGTGGCAGATGAGAGCTGCGGGTGAGGGTGTTTCCAGACTAGCGTTATCACACGAGGGAAAACCACTCTCCTTACTTTAATATAAGTGAGACAGAACGAGAGCCAGAGAGAGATAGAGAGAGGGAGAGAGAGAGAGAGAGAGAGAGAGAGAGAGAGAGAGAGAGAGAGAGAGAGAGAGAGAGGTAGAGAAGGATAGAGAAAGAGGTCAATCTTGCACTCAAATCTCAACCACGCTCTGACGTAACGATTTATCCATCGGATTTTACGGACGATAAAAAAGAGTCGTGAGCAGCTCATCGTAATCGTATATATATATGATACATATTGGATGCTTGCGGATTTTCATCTCCGGGCTATATATCATCGGGAGGATGAGTAATAGGCGATTTTTTAGTCTCTTTTTCAATCAAATGTGTCTTTGCCAGGACTTACGCGTACAAGTTGATAACGGTAGGAGCGAATCAGCCGGGCCTCATTTTTCCTCCGACTGCATTCCATGTCGGAAATGTGGCTAGGGGTTGTTCAAGCCGCGGCGTTGATATCGAAATTACGAATATTTTATGGACGGATATGAACGAGCACGCTTAATAATAGAGCACGATGCTATAGCAACAATGCTTTGTATGGCAAATATGCTGTGGTTTATATCAATATTTGGTTATGTGAGGTCCTATCAAAGCTGCTATCTATACTAGGATCTTAGATCACGCTGGAGTGAAAAATGAGAAATCGCAATGAAGAGGCAGGGACGAAGGGCTGCCCAATGTTATTTGCGTAGGGAAATGTACTAGCGCCAGTTCCACGATTCACGAGATTCAGTTGGTTACCTATATATCCTCGTCATAGTTTGCGTATACGACTCACTCACACTTGACTCTATTCCGCAAATACCGAGCTATCGAGCCCGCAAATATGCTGCACAAACAGAGATTGTGGAAGATACGCGTATGGAGGAAGAACACTTTGAAAACGTTATATCTACGTTGGCTAGCGTCAAATTTCACAGTTATAAGAACCGTTCCCAATTTTCTTTTTTGTGAATGGTCATTCATTTTGGGGCCCACACGGCTCTTGAAATTGTCTGTATATAAACGTGATCACACTTGTCTAAAAGTGATTTTGAAGACGATATGGCTTACATAATGGTGACTATGGGAACGAAGGGCTACTATGAGGACGGTCTTTTAACTGGAATGCCTATGAAATCGTTTTCCCGTATATGCCGGGTAATTCACAACTATTAGGGTTCCCTTCGTCACCATACAATAGTTGGTGACGAAGAAACTGAATACACATTCAGAGAAGTGATTTTTTTTTGTTAACGTTGCTTTGTCCGATAAAAAATAATGAATACGAAGGCTTACTTTTGCGGATCGATTATATGATTTAATAGGTTACGTTCATTATTCGATAATTGGAGGAGAGAAAATTGCGTATTGTTGTCTAGAGCGCTGTTTCGGAAGGGACTATTAGGATGGAATAACTGTTGAGCTGTTCCAGTTTTTTTCTGAAATTTTTGACACATGTTTATTGCTCCTTCAAGAATATGTACAACAAAAAAATAAAAAATATTATCATGTACGTTTTTATTGTCTACGTTTGTTTACAACGGTCTGCAGCAAACGCCTTCAATTGGCGGCCAGTGTTATGGACGTTGTATGAATGTAGAAAAAAACCAAACATATTTTCAGTCTGTATGAGCGTTGCAATGTTTGGTACCAGATTCCGCAAAAAGGAATCATTTTACAAAATGGAGTCATGCTAAACTTTGATTATCAGTTTTTGCGATTCTTCTGACCATTCTACGAGTTATAAATTACAAAAATATATTTCGCCTCACTTCTGCTACCAAGGTTGAAGAACAGTATACTGAAGGTGTATGCCAAATCTGAGCTGAATCGGCCAACGCGATATCGAGATATCGTGGTTGCCGATTTGAAAAGGATCGTTTCGAGGGAAACGAGTTTAAAGTTGCTGTGTTTCGACCGCATTCTCCAAGCGTACTCCTCATCATTTCTATGACTTGGCTAATTTTGCGAGTATTGTTACATCCTAGCGAATGTGCCTTCTCTTGGTTATTCCCAATATCCTCATTAGCCGTTATAAGCTTATTATTAAATGAATAAATCTAAGAATAAGACGCGTAACAGCGTAAAAAGGAACATGCGTACGTTTCGCACGCATATTTCACCTACAGCGATATATATACGATAGCAGCACCGCCACAGTCATCGACTTTTCCTATCCCATTGGCTGTCAACAAGAACACGATCTCAGGCGCATATTCCAAGAAGAGCGGTCGAACGAAAAACCAACCATCAACTCGATCAACAGACTCCAAAAACTCTCCGCCGGCCCATCCGCATGGTAACCATGAGCCTAGACGGCTCCGACGAATTCATAACACTGACTGAAAAATAAGACATCCGGTCTCGCAGCGTAGTCCGATATACAAACTTCTCGATATGAAAAGTCACCATAGCCATAAATTGACATAACACAAACCATGCGAACGCTTAGGTCTCTGATATCGAACTCTATATCTCATGCGCTATCTCGCCGAAACACGAGACGAAGGTCTCCTTCTCGTCATACGCATATTAGTCAGAACCGATGCCCTGCAATAAGGCCACGCACGTGCCTAACGAATCTGTAAAGTATTCGCACACCATACCGCGACCGATCACGCTAATCAACCGATATCTTCACGACCAATGGTCCAATCCTTACAGAACTAGATGACCAAGACCACACTCTCCCTAAGGTTCCTTCTCCCACTACTGAACCTCTCCTAATTTTCATATCAAGAAAGACTTCCTTCCTGAAGTCAGTCTCCCGTCAACCACCATCACATCAAGTTCTTCTATCGAGTCTCAATCCCAGTCGCCCGGCAACTACCATCGACTCAAGTTCTTCTATCAAGTATAAATCTCAGCCTCCCGACAATCTTCATCAAATTCAATCTCAGTCTTCCGTCAACCAACATCGAATCAACCTCTTCTATCAAGTCTTAACCCAGAAGCCTAACGAATATCTCCGATTATCCTTCATACGAACCGTCTTCATTTTTCGAGTCACGAAAGTTTTATTTTACACTTGTATAATTTCTATCATCATATTTCTATCTACGCGTAGTGCCGTTGTAGTAAACACGTCGAGTATACACACGACCAGCGTAAAATCCTGCGAGCGTCTTACCAGCAATTGTACCAGCAAGCGCACAACAGGCCAAGAGCGAAGGCCCTTGTAACGCGAGCGACACCAAACATCCACGCAAGCGAGCGTCAAACACAACCAATGTAAGCTAACCATACCTTTTTCTGTTCTGTATTCATCGTAGGCCTGATCGCTTTAACCCGTCTAGTAATCTTATGTTAAATAACATATTGTCAATCGTACACCAATTCTGTCGAATAATTCCTCAATACCGAAATATCCCGTCAATTCCTTAATTCTATTCTTTCCCACGCACTACCCCTTTTTACCCTCATCCCGTGCTGTTGCGCTAGGCGTAGGCAACAAAGAGGGGAACGAAAATATTATGCTCTCATCCCTTCCGGATTTGACAGTATCATCAAACGGTTTTCACGTACGTATTCAGGAAGGTCTGTAGAGGAATTAAATAACATTTAATGCCTCAAAAACATTTTAAAAAAGTATTTTGCTCGAAACGACAAACGATATCCTCACCAAGAGGACTCTGACAATTGTGAAGCACCCTGTATACATATACAGGGTGTCCCATAACTGAATGCGCTCCCTGAAATGGGGGGTTGGGGTAAAATTCTGAGTCGATTGATATAAGCATGTGTGGGTCTCAGATCAACCCCTGAAACATTATTAATTTTTAAAGGCAGGCCCACCTGATTCGCTTGCCTTTAAGGCGAGAAATCCCTTTAGGAGCGTGAAAAATAGGTATTTTTCAGGAATTTTTTTAGAGGGTATAAAATAATCTGATCATTTTCGAATTCCGACATGAGTTTATTATAACTGTCAAGTCAAAAATTTTTTTTTGGGATGACCCACAAAATGGCGGCGTTGTTAAGGGTCTTCGGACGCCTGTTTTCCGCGACATCGGAAAGCGCTGCAGCTGTCACTCTTTTTCTGTTGATCTGGAAAAGATTTAATAAGTGTCATTCGTTTATTGACAGATTAAGGGGAAGGATATATCTAAAAAATGATGAAAATATGCAAAATTGAAAATTACGGAGCCTTTTTACTCCAAAGTTCGAATTTTCGACCATTTTTTCGACATATTTGACCCCAAAAAAAATATTTATTTACACGCTACCTTTCCAACTGTACGTATATCCTTCCGATAATATTACTGAGAGTACCCTCCCAAAATTTCATCCAAATCGGTCAATAACTTTTTGAGCTACAACACGAGCAGTTTTTGAAAAAGTAGTTTCGAGATAATCGCGTTTAAAGTTTACTCGCTACCTGACCGCATGCTGTCCCCTCGCTCTAGACTATATGCGATAACTCCGCAAATATTCAATATTTCGAGTTTTCCTTTGGTCAGTATATTTTTTGGATATCATACTTTCGAAATATGTAAAAAAATGGATTGTTTGAAAATTCTAAAGGGATTTCTCGCCCTAAATATCAACAATAATTCAGGGGTTGATCTGAGGCCCACACATGCTTATATCAATCGACTCGGAATTTCACCTCCAAACCCCCATTTCAGGGAACGCATTTAGTTCTGGGACATCCTGTATACGTATGTGTGTGTAACTTTAACGCGAGTACTCCGGAAGTCTATAGGTACACCATTCCCAATATCGGGGATATCGAATTTCGCGAATCCATTTAATGGCAGTCTCGTGTTCGATGTCTCTCCAGTGAGAATCGTGAAGTCTCTGAGTGTGTTTGTGTGCCTATATATATATATGGTATACACGATTGATGATTGGGGAGAAAGTGTCGGAGCGACGAGGAAGGTCCGACGGATAAAGTAATAGACAGTTTGCGGGCGAAAAGTTATTCCATTAATCGAAGAGCTTATACGCGTTAGGTCGTACCTACGAGTATACCGCGGATCACAATAGTCGAACGAACGAGAGAACGCGCTCGAGAATTTGACGATGAGAAAGGAAAATCCACGAAGTTCTCCTCGGACATTCGGTGCGCGCTATAAAGCCGCGTATCGCATTTAACCGAATTTGACATGGTTGCGCTGCTTCGGGTGGGAATATAAGCAACGATGCCGTATTCACGTTCGAGTGTATAAATAAAGAAACGTCCGCATTGGGTATATATCGCTGGAATTTACTCACTTGTTATTTTATCGCGTTTGCCAAGCGTCGAGCAAGTCTCTCGGTCTTTGAACTTCGACTTTTTCACAGAGAAACTTTCCACGGAGAAACTTTTTTTCGAGTAAATACGACAGAATACGAAAGCAGGTTACCCAGGGCTTTTTCTACTCTCAAATGAATTCGATGTAAATAACTGCAGCCTTAAGAGTTTTAGGCCTCGGTGGAAGAAAAAGTGCAAAATAAAAATAAGCCGCTCACGCGTGGCATCGTTAGGTGATAAAAATTAAAATGTCCAGAAAAATTTGGAACATAAATTAGAGCTTGGAACTTGATGCTCGCGATTAAATCAGGATCGGATGTCCGTTTGAATAATTTAAAACTTCCATTCAAACAGACGTTTAGTCGTCTCTTTTTGTGCGCTAATTGACTTTAATTCGAGCACACAATTCGCAAGAATGTGTATATGGAATCCGACCTCAAATAAAGTGAGGACTAGGGGAGGGGTAACGTTTCACCTGCCTGTGTAAACTTTTGTGTATCATGGTAAAAAGAGGATGACATTTTTACCTTGCCTCGATTATTCGCAGTTGTAGCCAGCAGAGCGTGTGGGGCTCGCGATAGGTAGGAAAAAAGTCAAGGCAAAGACGAGGTAAGAGAAAGGTAGCACAATATGCCGCTCACGAAACGAGGGTAGATATACTCGCAGTATAGGGTGACGGTTGTCGGAAAGTTCGTACACTTTCATCTCGCCTGACAGGGGGGAGCCCATTCAACGGGGGTGAAACACCACCGAGCCGCCCGTTCTCCAACTTGCTAGGCATGCGGATACTCGTGCCCTCCTTGAGCTTGGAATCGGTCCAAGCTTCACGAACCATAATAATTTGGAAGAGAGCCTTATTCTCAAGTCCTGAATCCGGCATTACAATATCATTTGGTGTCTGTGCCGCTCGCTACCGATTTTCCCGTCTCTTTTGGCCTCTCTCGTTTCTCTTTCTCTCTTTCTCTCTCCCTCGTCCTCTCCCTCTCCTGGATCCCGTGTTTGATGTCAGCCGGCACGAAAGACACACCGAGACGTGGAATAAGATTGTAGAGAAGCACGTGCTTTTCACTGAAAATCTAGAATTGGACAGTAACGAGTTAGTCGTGCATTGAATCACACTTGAAATACGAATTAAGATGGGGACTTTAATATTCCGCTCTATATATTGCTTTACGAGACTTAAAAAATATACTGCCTTCCCTTTTCATACATAGGACGAGAGAAGTCCATGCTATTTGTGATAACCTCACAACTAGCATGAACTTGTGAAGTTATCACAAGTCCATGTGATAACCTCACAAGTCCAAATAACCGTATCCGAATAACCGGTCCTATTTGGATGCGGTTAAACCATAGTTAAACTATGGTTTAACCGCTCATGTTAAATCATAGTATAGTAAAGAGTAACTAGACTCCGCTCGCGCATGTTTACGGGGTCAATTTTCTTATTGCGCGTCTCACATTTTTGTACACTGCTCAGCCCCCCGATAACCTAACGTGGTGATACGCAGCTTAAAACCTGCACCGGGGAATCCACTATACACTGGTGAAAACCGCATCCAAATAGGACCATTGGTCCCGAAGTTTATCGTGTACAGACAAACCGTCAGACTCTTCTGTTTATAACAGTAAAAATAGAAATAATCATAGTTTTACAAGGCAGTCATCATATGGGACTCATTTGACGACATTTCGATTGCCCTGCTAATGAACTATAGTTTCTTTTTTTTTTTACTATACTATCTCGGTGCTTTGTGATTCGAAAATACACGCAACGTATACGCAATGAGTATGCTCAGTGGCTGACGTGATTATTGTGTATGTATGTTGTGTCCTTTGATGCCGAGTAAGCAATTCTATATGCTCTCAGTGATCCACAGATACACAGGGTGTGCCATTTTAATTGCATATCCCGAATGAATCGTGAAAATTAAGTCGGAGCAGAAAACGTTGCCTACAAAAGATACGGTTTCGAGGGAGACATCGGATAGAGATGTTGGGGGAAAAAACAACAAAACATCATTGCGCTATTTATAAAGAGCGTTTTCCAAGCCCATGATGCCAACAAATAGAATACTTCTTGCACCCCCAATATCGAAATTCGTGTCGTTTTAAATTCCGAACAATAAGTATAGCAATACAATCATAGAAGTGCAATTTTACGTAGGTGGTCGCACGATGACATTTTTGGGTCAAATGGCTATCACAAGCTTCGTCGGCAGTCTTTTACGGACAATGAAAACGATATCCACTGGATTTTTTCAACACCAATTTAATCTGTCTCGCCCGTATCAATGGATTAGGCGCACTAGTTCTCTCAACATTATTTTCACCTGGATTCTTTGTTATAATCTCTATCGTATCTCCTCTTTCCACTCACGCTAGTCGCAAACGGCGGTACTGCTTTCAATATGTTTATTTATTCAAACACACATAGTTTTATATATTTGTTAAACTTTTAATACTATGAAAGCACATATCTATTTATTTCAGTTTGTACTCTGAACTTTGATATGCTGTTTTGTTTTTGCTTTTTTTCCGAAAATGATCGAGTTCGAATCGAAAACACCATCGCGCCATTCATGAAATATCACAGTAGCTGCAATTATTTCCAATAGCACCCTGTAATTTTTAATCGCTCAAAAAACAGCTGGCTTTAAAAATGTAGTGAATAACGAAATTAGCGCTTTATCTTGAAATAAACACGGGAGCTGTCGAAAGCAAGGACATTTTTTTTTCTTCTATTGCACAATTTTTCTTTGCCACAATTAGGCTATAAATATCACTGAAACATTTTTGAAAATCCTTATTGAGGATTCATAACCTAAAACGGTAAAAGAAGAGCTTATATATAATAGTAATAAAAATGAAAAAATTAAAAAATTAAAACGAGTTCTTTATGTTCCAACAATGCAAACTTCAATACCATTGCAAATAAGATTACTAGGTTCGATATACCATTTTCACGTTTTATACATCGAGAAAAGAAATTTATATTTTATAATTTTTGCTTATTTTGGTATTTGACAATTTATATATTACAAATTTATATTTTCTTCGATTATAGCGGAATAGGCAACTAGATTAGGACCCACTTTATATAGACATGCATACACCCTCCTGTATATATGAATATTCTATAAACATACACCACTATACGACACATATTGCACTTTCATTAATCTCCACCCCTATTTCATCTAGCGGAATGATTTTTGTTGTAACGTGTAATCCTCTGAAAATGGCTTTACCCTCGTTTTGTCTGTGCAGCTCGCGACGCATTATTGCAGTGTTTGAATTTCACTTTTTCATCCTCAATAAGTCTGCGTTGCCTACACTTGTACAGTCGAGATTGGCTTGCACCGGTGGTAGGTTTACTTCCCTTAGCATATAGGCAGTCGATGAAAAGTGGCAAGGGTGATAGGAGAAATCTCGGTAAGGGTAAGACGAGAGTGGCGTTAAGTTATAGAGGTACGATACGTTATCGCTCCACCGAATACCGAGTCTACCCACGTTCCTCCTTATCTTTGCCACCGTCCTGCTGTGCTCCTTGCACCCTGTCTGTCTGCCTTCACCTCTCTCTCATTCTCTAGTTTCCTCTCTTCCAACCTTCCTTTCTGCTCCCCACCCTGTGACAGTAAACTTATAACCTTCGCAGTTGAATACACTCGCTCCAGAGCAATACGCGTTTGCATGTATGCATATATCATACAGCCTCATACGATTGCGGCTCTCCCAAGGTACGAGAGAAGTCACGCATAGACTTCTTAACGACGGCATTTCTTGTTATCAAACGCGCGCCCGACGTCGCTACTTAGCATAAGATATATTTTCATCTATATCAGCGATAAGAATAAGAGATCTACGGCAATGAGATACCGCCTGGGGTCACGTGCAAAGAATCACCCTGACGATTCTATGAAGTTTGCCAATCAAGGTTCCCAACAGATCGGACTTGGAGCTCCAGCCACTGGAGTTCATTGGCTAAGTGTGGGGTTGACCTGGAAGGTCGAAAATATGCTGCCTAGTCTTCTGGTCAACGTTGGGTGGATGGTTCGTATCGTCATGGGCATTTTGGCTGACATCGTTGTGAATTTTAACTGAATTATATCGCCATATTGGCAATGGCGTTGGTGAGGTCACGTCCGGTTACAGACGTCTTCAGAGTATCGAACAAAGCAGCGGAAGGAAAAGCATTGCATGAGATGCCTGGAGGGAAATACGATAAGCTCGTGGGTTGAAGTATCCAATCGAGGATCACGTGCGATTCCGGGTGATTCCCGAGATGGTATTGCAGCGAAGACGATCATGAGTCTTAGCAGCGGCGGGGGGTGGGGGGGGGGGGGGGGGGACGAGAGAAATGCTTTACAGACGTAGGGAAGTTCTGACAGCATCAGATTTTACCAGTAGAGTACGATGCTTGTGACATTACGAGATTAAAGCCCGCAACAATGAAAAAGTATCAACCACCCCTTTACGTAGACAATGCGCCAAACAATCGGCCGTTCGAGTGGGAAAATGAACCAACCGAGAAGTTTGAATATATATGGTGATGACCAAGAAGTGAGAACATCCATTTGTCGATGTGGTTCAAATGTAACGAGCGAAATCTCTAAATTGCTATCTATAGCAACGTATGAAGGAACATCCGATGAGAGCGAGAGACAGAGAAGTCGAATCGCCAAAGTTGTTACACGAAGTGACGAGTTGAGATACAGAAATGGAGGTTAAGAGTTGAGGTTTTGGAATCGATATGCATGGCGAAACTTCAAGTTATAGGAACGTGACCGCGATGTGAGAGTTGACATGACGTGAATTAGGGGCACAGTATCATTATTATTATTTCGAACGTTTCTTCGTATGCCCTGTCGGGGTTTCACGAACCCATCCGACTTTCACGCTTACCCCTCATTTGCCACTTTCTGAAACACCCCCCGGAGTGTTGCCCGGAACCATTCTTTCTTAAGGGGTTATCCCTAGATGTGAAAGGCGAAAAATCACTTTTTTCAAAACCAATATATTTTGACAGTACATCACCTTATAAATATTCCGGGAAAATTTCTAGGTGGTAGGATGAAAATTGACAGATTTATATGCTGTTATGATGACGCCCGTCTGAACGCCCGCAGTGTCGTTCGACACTTTAAGGTTGAACGAGCGCGCGCTCTTGATTTCTATAGATTTTGGTCGAATTTCAACCAGACATTTTTCATACCATTATGCATGTTTGAGTGCAATTTCAGAACAGTCGACTATTGAGATTGGGAGATAATGGGTTTTAAAATTGCAACTTTTAACACTGCAGGGTCTGCATTGAACGAAAGTCAGGTCACATAATTCGTCGTACCATTCTATTGTTTATAAATTTTGAAAAAAAAATATGTCTAGACATCAAACTAGTTAGGGAAAGAGTGAAAAAAGTTTGGATTGCCTTGACTATAGCGTTTTGCTAAAAACGTTCAGTAAAGACAGAACAATTTTCCGTAAAAAATATTTGTCCCCTATAATATGATGAAATATGGCAACACCGCAGAACAGTATTGTTCGATATTACGGGAAAAAAATTATCGTGTTCCTAAAGTGAAAAACTTCTACCATAAAATAAATATTTACGTTATAAATATGAATATTTGATATTGTTTATGTTATCTTCGTTAACGAATAAAAGTGTTGGTTAATTAATTACTAATTTAAAACTTTGTTTGATTAAAAATTACTTGTAAATAAAATTTTTTGTTGCAGTATTATTTAAAAAATGCCTCGCAAACTTACGTGATTGGATAAGTGGAACGATGCGGTGTTGCCATATGTCTTTTTATTATAGGGGACAAATATTTTTTACGAAAAATTATTCTGTCTAAATTTCAATGCAGACCCTGCAGTGTTAAAAGTTGCAATTTCAAAACCCATTATCTCCCAATATAAATAGTCGACTGTCTATAAATAGTTCGACAATGTCTGGTTAAAATTTGAACAAAACCTATACAAATCATCAAGAGACCGCGCTCGTTCTATCTTAAACGCGTTTTTCTCGAAGTACCTTTTGAAAGTTGGTGAGCCAAAATATCTCAAGAACGACTGCACACATATTTCTGAAATGTTTAGGGCTTTTTCTGGATGTAAAAATATAATATCTGATCGGAGGTGTTTTTTTTCCGATGTATACTTTCAATTTGAAGAACGAAAAATGCCAATCTTTTCGCACAAATCAAGCCTCACTGTGAACACGAGCAATTTCGCATAAATTTGATATTTCAGAAATTCCTTTGATTAATCATAGGATAAAGTAATACATTAACGGAATCCGTTTGATTTTTTTATATTCGATAACCTGGTTCAGAAGGGCACTGCTCACCGCAAATGAGGCTTCCCCGACATCGGCTGTAAGGGGATTATAATTGAATATTTTCACATAAAAAAATGACAGAGTGTTCTTCAGATGATGGTTTCTCAAATACCTCATTTTTGTATAAATTTATCATGACGCTTTTCTATTTTAGAAATCCCAAAAATGTGCTGTTTTCGACTGTCATAACTAGGCATAACCCGTTAAGGCGTCTTCTCACTTTAGACGTTAAAAAGGGCTATTTTCATGATTTTTTTGATACCTTTATATTTTAGATATTGATATAAAAGTTGTTACACTTAATAAATAGACGTTCGAAATACATTAAACATTTTTTTTTATGTATTTATGTAACCCAAACAAACTTTAAACGCGTTATTCTCGAAACAACGTTCTTCGACGGCTTGTTGATAAAATCTTCGAAACTACTAAACCGATCCTTATGAAATTTTGTACCACATATTCGTTACAGCTACAGCACATATCAAGGATTTTAAAAAATGTTGAGACTTACTATTCATTCTAGGTTAGAAACTTTCTAGGTTAGAACTTTCGAGAGGTACAACGCCGAGTATCAAGAACCTTTACGTAGAGAGTTATAAGGATGGCTCATTACTATCCGGGGAGGATAGAGCCGTAAGTAGTCTGGTTGTCGAATTTACAACAGCCAACTCTGAATCGACGATAAATAAATCCATGTTGAGCAACGCTTTTATTAAGTTTAACACTCGCAGAGCCTCATTACTCCGACGGAAAATGGAGTTTCTTTCCAGGCAATATGAATACCTGAGTAAACCGTCAAAGTATATTGAGCGCTTTGCTCGTTAGACTGACGTACACGTTGAGCGCACTCCTTCGAGCTAAATTTGAACCGCTTCGAATCTTCATCAGCTACTTCCCATAATTCTGCCAACAATAATAATAAGTATGTTCGAGGGCGAGTATTATTATTATTCTTGGATATTAGAATGCGACGTAATGGAGTACACAAATTGCGCTGCATTTTGGGTCCCGAAAGGATCCAATTTGGACGTGAATCAAACACATTGTGCGTCGTAAAATTTGGCGTCAATTCGATCGAGCTTCAGTAGTTATGAAATATCTCCTGTTGACTCCAATCAGTGAGATTTAAATAAAAATAACCGATTCGTCAATACAACTGCGACGTTTCAGACCGATTTATTAAAATTAAGGTTTTGTCTGGTGTATTCGCAAAATCATCGGTTCGATTAATACGTCGCGGATAATTCATACGTGCGCATTTAATATGCAAGTATGCTCGGTTGCACGATTCGAATGGTAATTGAATTATTGATTCGCGTGAAATTTACGACAACCAATTTATGAATGACAAATCGTAACAGATGCTGAGAGGGAAAATTTTAATGCAGCTCGACATACTGAGAGAAAAATGCATGGGAAATCATAAAAGTTATGACTCATTTTGCATACGTCTATCTTTGTGCTAGCATGCAAAGAGAGAGAGATAGAGAGAGAAACTGAGTCAGCACATTGTCATT
Organism: Ophion ellenae; assembly: GCA_963210295.1. Classification (NCBI taxonomy): domain Eukaryota; kingdom Metazoa; phylum Arthropoda; class Insecta; order Hymenoptera; family Ichneumonidae; genus Ophion; species Ophion ellenae. The sequence goes on from OY723388.1 coordinate 32,427,077, forward strand.
GATATCTCAAACACATGGTAGTGTATCCTAAACAGAATCGACTAATTTGCTTACGAAAGGTTTGTTTCCTTATCCTTTTTCACCCAAAGGAGGACTAACTTCTTTGTAGCATTCTCCTATACATTGCAATGGCAATTCTGGCTCATCGACGGTTATAAGCGGTGGGCTTTAGGTCCTATTTTGAAAACCGGAATAATTCATAAATTATCCGCTATTTGTTCTATATTTCTAGCCTATCTATTCTACCAATATATTTTGGCTTTGAGCCTTGAACAAATAATAGTAAATGGAATTAGTAAATGGAATTAAATAACAATGCATCATATTATTCATTGTTAATCCTTTATATCACCGTGTGACAGTTCTGTAAAAACCATTTAAGTCCCCACAAAATCTCATATTCACATGTAATCCTTTTTTAGAGCAATGTCACATGATGGCTATAAACCGTTCTATGATTTTCAAGTGCAATTCGTGCAAATTGGTTGCATCAAAGTTTGTTCGAAGTTCACTTATCGCGCGATTGCAAAATTCGAGCGTGCGTGAAATTTGCGAAAATCGAAATCGCTGGTGTATCACAAACTCTATGTGGAAAATGTGGCGTGGCTTTGTGCTACAACAAGCAAAACAACTGCCTCAAAGCATGCCATACATCATAAGGGAATGTTACAACACGATCTAACGTGGCCGCCAAACTCCCTTAATTGCTTCACAACTAGCCCCCTGATTAATTTTTCAACTGAATAATACGTGTTTTTTATTAATCAAAACCTACACTGAAAAAAATTCGTTCATCCATCCAAAATTCAGTTGGTTGAACAAAATTGTATCTTTAAATACCTTCAATTTGATTTTTGATTGGCATAACAAAACAGTGTAGTTGGGCAGTAACCAAAGATACATTTAAACTATCTGCTCATTTAGCATGTCTGAGCAACCGTTAAAACAACAAAATTTCGAGACAACAAAATTCACTTTGCACATTCAACGATTCTTTTTTCTCAGTGCACCATGAAGTCAATTTTATTTTTTTATTTTTACGTTGAGTTATGATGGGTTAAAAAAAACTTTTGCTTACTTCTGGTTTACATATGTACTTCATTTCGCATTTGATAACATTGAGAAATTTTATAAAGTTATTAACTTTATAAAGTAAAAAGTTCAACATGTCATCTTAATTTCGCCTCATGCTTCGAGGACAATGGAAGGTGACAAGAAAAAGTGTGGTTCGAATCATTCAATACAGCTGGCAGTTGGCCAAAAGCCAAGAAAAAATGAGGACAAATTCAATAGTTGCGTATTGATTGATTTTTTCAGCTTTTTCCCGCAAATTCTGGCTATCAGTTTCAGTCTCGTATTTCCGGGCAAGCCGATCGAAAACTGGCTGGATGGCAATCGATAGAAGCAACAAAACCGTCCATTTTAACCAGGATATCCCGTAACTACTCGTTCACTGCGAGGTTCAAATCTTCCTTTCCTTTGGTTTGTGCAAAAAAGTGGCTCTGTGCGGAACGACCATGCCAGATCCACGTGTAATATATTTATACGTAACTCTGTCTACCCGGGGAAATCTTGTACTCTGTAAGCGTTGCGTGCGAGCTGCATATCCAGGAGATAAAGATTCATTCAGCCTTTGAAAAATTGCGGATTTTCCAACATGCTCCCCCGGCTTCATGGATCTTTCGTACGATCATTCTTTCTGTGTCGTCTATCTATCTCTCTCCTCTCTCACTTTCTCTCTCTCTCTCTCTCTCTCTCTCTCTCTCTCTCTCTCTCTCTCTCCCCTCTTCGTTCTACCGCTACTTTACCGCGCGTACGTATATTCGTTATTGTTCCCTCGTAAAAGCAAACTTGACGCGAAGTCAAAACCGAAAGACTGAAAAATACTCCAAACGATTCGTCACTATGCGGAATACGATATAACCGATTTATCGATTAATCGTGATTTTTTTCTTCGCATGTTGCAGGTTTGCGACAACATGTCAGTCCTACCGACCCAACACGTGGAGGTTAGTACAATGATTCTTCATAAAATATATTTTTACATACCCTGAAATACTTTATTTAGATAATTTAAGTCTCAGCTTTATTAACGGCGAAAGATTTTTTTTTTCTACATACGAGAATGGAAAAACAGTCGCGTTATCTGTATACGTTATTACGGTGGTCTGTTTTTGAGCACGTCCGATCAAATACTAAACATTCTTCCATGTGTAAAAAACGATGAGGGACGGTGGACCAGGACGAGAGAAAAAAATATATAAATACTGTCGCATAGTTTACGAGGAAAAATCGTTTTTTAGTTGAAAACGCGAAGTTCATTATGAAGTTAAATCATTTACTTCGAATATCTGGGACAATGTTTTTTTTTCCTGTTTGGACGGATTATTTGAACCAAAATAAGACTTTTTTCAAGAGTGGTAAGAATCGAAATTCGACCCTTAAAGAGGTTAAACGAGGGTGTAAAAGTTTGCATGGAAAAACATATTTTTTGGTCAGATTTACGTGGAACTTGGCATAAATATCCTACAACACAAATAATTTAACATGTATTTCAGCAATTTCCAAAATATATGCCCCCCTTCATTTCCAAAATATATACCCTTCAAGGGGGTTAAGCGGGCGTGTTGAAGTTTGTCGAGAGAACATATTTTTCGGTCAGATTTACTTGAAACTTACCAAATTTATTTTATTTAACACTACCATGTTTTAGTACTTTTAAACTCTAAGAGGTTAAAAGTACCCATGCGTAGTACTTTTAACCCCTTATCTGTGTATGCCACACACATGGGCAAAAAAAAGTCGTGCCACATTTGTGTTATGACACATATGTGAGTATTATAAAAAAAAAACATGTTTTAAGTATATTGTGGTGTGCATAGCGAGTGTGCCCATGTAATATTGGTATACTGGTAGGGGCGCGGATCCCCTCGAATATGTGAGTAGAATTGTGGGGTGCTTAGAACACTGGTGTGGACGCGATTTTATACTTTTTTTTACTCCGCGCCCCTGAGCTGAATATCGACTTTTGTCACTCTTGAAATAGTATTTCTTTTGGTCGAAATATGAAGACATGGTCCAAATTGGGGACCACAGATATCATCATATCTTCATTAACGTACAATGATCATTGAAAAAAGTTAGATGGGGCATGATCCATAAAATCATTCCATCCTATATAATAATATTTATAAATACACATATATGTTTGAATCGATACAATTAAATATTGCTTCAGCCGCAAGCATACACGTATGTAAATTTTCATTAGGCGAAATGGTGAAATAAGCAAATTCCTCGACACACGACTTGACCAAGTTCTATCCAGGCAAAGTACAAATGTTGCACAGTGTGGCATTAGTATGCATTCAAACATCGTTGTACATTTCCTGTATAGCTAATTCTAGTGCAACTGAGCGTGCTGTAATAAGGATCGGCAAACTCATGATTAGAGATTCTGTTCAAAGATGCCGTATTCAAACAAAATTAAACTGACAGTAAAAGCTTCTGCTCCTGCGTCGAAGGAGAACGTTTTTATCCAAGTCGTCTTTGAATTTTTCGCCGATTCGTATAATTTCTCATTTAAATAATAATAATAGTGGAGAGAATGCAAGGAAAAACTCTTAGCGTGTACTGTATTTAATTTTCACGATCGATTTTAATTGTCAAGATCAGGATATCTCAGCGTCGGTTGAAGTAATTTAACCGTATCTGCGCGCATTGGGAATCTTGTGCTCGAACTGCACCGCGAAAGTGTCTTTGGAAAGTTACATGAATAACTAATTGTCGAAAAATAAGTCATTATCGCAAAATTCTACATCTGGCATATTAACGGCATCTTACGTGCTGGTCACACGGAAAAAAAAACTTTTTTTAAAGGTGTTACGTTTATGTGGCTCACCGAGAAATGAGATTTGTTTGAGAATTTTTCTTGAGAATCCTAAAAAAAGAAATCAAAATGAGGTTTAGAGGCTTTATTTTACATGTGTTGACGTATACAAAAAAATATTTTTTTTATAAAAAAATTACAAAATGGCTAGTCAGTTATAGCTGCACTAAGAGCGTTTTTAGGCGCTCTGCGGGAGGACGCATAACTTTTATGGATTAGCACCGAGAACAAAAAGACGTCGCCTACATTAGTTTTACTAGAGAAGTACACACGATTATAAAAAAAGTGTTTTTTTGTTCGCAAAATGGTATTATATTGAATAATTGTTTTCTTCGCGAAAAAATCGACTAATTTGGTTATAAAAGCTAGAATTGTTGATGGATCGTAAACATCGTGTGTACTGCTTTAGAGAATCCATCTCAGAAGCTACAGTCAAGATTTCAAGTCAATCGGATGAAAATTGCCCGAACTTTGCCTCCTCCCGATTTCAAAAACGTGGTTTCGAGAAAACCGCGGTTGAAGTTTCAAAATTGATTTACGGGCTATCGTACACACGACGGAATTGAAGCTTTTATTTGAACTCTGCGAGTACCCACGGATGCATTTTGATAGTACGTCTTCAGCTGTTAGGTCGTTGTATATTTCTTGTACAACGACTGGACTAAACGACTCAAAATTGCTGCTTTTACCGTCTGTTTCATGCGTCTCTGAAGACGCTTCGGAAAAAAGCTCTATTTTTTTTTAATTTTCCGCGTGTATTTCCTTTTGTATAACATTCTTGTAAGGTTTATACATCATTTAAGGCAACAATGGAAGAGTCGAAATTCTTCTCCTGCTCCGACGTAACGCCTTAAGGTGGGAGCCAGAATTGGAACGTTTTTTTATACATTTCAAATATACATAAAAAGATAAAGTTTTTTTGTTTCGTTTTAAAAATAGGTCCGAAAAACGCTTTTTTGGATCTATTTTTAAAAGGAAACAAAAAAAAACTTTATCTTTTTATGTATATTTGGAATGTATATAAAAACGTTTTCAACGTGAAACAATAAATGACTGCAGATTTATCAGCCTATTCCATGTGCGTCTTGCCACTGCAGTCTCCAACTGGCGGAAAGATGCAGACCGCAATGCTTGACTGAACAAAATAAACCAATAAAATTTTCAATTGTCATATATTTTTCTTCTGGGTGGATTAAGAAAAAGCTGAAAAAATCGTGACATTATAACTTTTCTCAGGTTTAAAAAAATGTGTTAAAAAAAAATACTTTAACGTGCTATAAAAGTTATTCAAAAAGACTTTTTCAACGACTCTTTTAATTCACTTTAAAGATATTTTCATACTGGAGAAAATAAACTTCGGTTTGATTCAATACGTCTTTTAGTTTTTTTGCTATGACGCCCGCCAATTTGGAAAATTGTAAAAATGAAAGCTGGAGAAAACGCGCTTCAAAGTTTTCAATCGGAGGAAATATCAATATCGAACATCAATCGCTTCTCTGGTTCGGCCTTGTATCTTCGAAAATATTTACAATTGGCCTCTTTAACTTTGTAAATATATTCTTGGATAGTTTATCTATCGGTTTAAGGAATTAAAAAACGATTTTTCGGATCTTCTAATACAGGCTCCCGCCTGAAGTATTTTGGAGCGGAAGCGCGGTTGCGTCCCTTGACATTCAATATTGAAATAAATATAAGAAACACAGTCGTTCTAGAACCCATTATTATCAACATCATTATTAATAATGATATTGATTATATAAATATGGTTAATACTATTATTATTGTTATGGCTGTTATTATCATCATTACTGCTATTATTATTATTGCCATTACTATTATCACTAACATCATTATTATAGTTGTTATCACTTATTTGCAACTATTCGTTACCTTCGGCCTTATCGGTGATTGTAACACCTGTTAGGATTGTGATCGAGTCTTCGATTTTTTTGTCGTCAGATACGGCACACGTTTCACAATTTTTGGCATAGCACACTTGTCTTTCGTATACCAGGCCGACAGTTGCGAATAGGACTTGGGTGGTTTGTTCTCGTGGAGGTAGAGGCACAAACGACAAATTAAAACATTCCTCCACCCTATAGCTTTATAGGTTTTTTTCCACTCGAAATATTTGTCGTATTCAGTGGGCTCGGCGATCAGTTTCTTGAGATACATAGCCAATTCTTTTGGGCTGTCGAAGTCCAGGGCGTTTATGTAGGATTTCGGTGGGGCAAAGAGACTGTAATTAGCTCCACCGTAAACAACAGGCACGATGTCAAATCTGCATAAAAAAAAGATAGTTTTAATATATATATATATATATTTGTCGACATTAATATCGGTTGAAAAAAAAAGAATATTCACCTCAGAACATTCAAAAACTTTTCGGTCACGTAGTCCTGACACATGCTGTTTTCAAAGGACAAATAAAAGTGATAATTCGGCACGACGATGTCCCGAAAACATTTATCACCCCTCGGGCAAATATTTTTCTTTCCGCATTTGCCGAAAACATCGACGTCCACGTGCTTGGCGAGTTCCTTGACGTATTTGTCACGTCCATTCCTCGCTTTGCAATTACTCACGAACCACACAGCTGTCTTCGTCTTCTTGCTCCATTTCCTCGTCGCGATGATTGACGCATCCGGCTGGCTGGTCGCGTTCGCAATAAGGACGTCGGACGTTTTCGTACTCCAGTGAGTTTCGGTGCTCGGCGCTACGATACTGCTATCGTGAATATTCTCTATATAACCATAAGACCACGTGATGTCGCTGTCAAGCCTGTACGTCATTGTTGTATTGAAGAAATCGTTGCTGAAGCGGCCATATGAGATTCGATAACTTTCCGGACTCTCGAGATTCACGAAAACGTAATTCTGCGCTGCTCGCCTGGTCGATGGCACGTCGTTCTCGTCCAGACCACATCCGTGAAAGAGAACGGCGTCGAAGTCCTCGATATTGGCGCGCGAACGTTCGTGCGTTGCCCAGCAGTGCCGCGCGATACCGGGACAATTTTTAAAAATGTCACCCTTGCCGAAGTAGAACGTTTCGTTGCCCCACATTGTATTCCAGAACAGGATTTTCTTCTTCTCCACATGAGCAGGAATAGGAGCGTTTTTCAAGCCCATTACGCTCACAAATCGGATACTTTTCGGACCCCCGCTATCGAAATTCTTATCGTAAATTCCAAACACCAAGTATAGCAGGACAACCGTACCAACTAGAAGTGCAGTTTTACGTATGCGGTCGCCCGACGACATTTTCGGGTCAAATCGTTATCACAAGCTTTCCCGGCAGTTTTTTTTACGAACAATGAAAACGACCTCCAACCGATTTATTCTACAGTACAATTTAATCTGTTTCGCTCGTGTCAATTAATTGGGAGCATTATTTTTCTCGCCCATATTGTCACCTAGATTTTTCGTTGTAATCTCTATCGTCTTATCTTCTTATCACTCGCTTCGGTTGAAAACGGACGTACGGCTTTCCATATATTTATTTATTCGAACACACGCACTTTTTTATGGATGTTAAACGTCTGTATACGATTGGATCATATATCTATTCGTGTACCTTTGTAGTCTGAGCTCTGAAATACTTCTTTGTTTCTGATATGTTTTCCGCGGAATTATCGAGTTCGAATTGCAGATTCAAAAAATCGATCACTGAATCCACGGGCGCACCACTGGTTGGAATTTCGTAACACTACATTAACCGCGATTCTTTTACAGCGATGTTTTTTATTCAATGCCGTTCCACCAATTGTACGATATGACGAACTGCCTTACTGTGGTTGAGAAAGCGCAGTATATCCCACTTATCGCGGGTTTCTCTTATCTGCAACGCCCCTCGGTTCCCTTGCCAAGATATTTATCTAATCGGAAGTGATTTCAACGAAGCTAAACAGCGCGATGTACGCGTCAATATTTCGCATACGCGCAAATGTACATCGATAAAAAAAAACGAACTGTTTCCCTTAATTCCACCTATGTTTCACCGATCAAACGGTTACGGCCACTACTCGGACCAATGTTGGCGGGATGATAATCGATTACACAATTGTACGCCAATGCTCGGCTGGGGATTGACTATCCAACATTGGTTTGCCGATGCGAGGCCAATGTTCGGCCAAATATAGACTCTCTAATCATTGGCTTATCAATACGAGACCGATGGCTGGCGAAGTATAGACTCGCTAATAATTTTTTTGCCGATACGAGGCCGATGTTTGGTGAAGTATAGACTCGCCAATCATTGGTTTGCCGAAACGAGGCCAATATTCGGCCGAATATTGACTCGCCGATCGTCTAGAGACTAATGTCGGTCCATTAATTTTCGTCTAAGTTCGCATTGTGAATTTAAAAACCTATATTTTCGATTATTAGGATACAAATCTTGCAATACGATATTTAAATTTAATAAGTAGATATAATATTTATATAAAATATTGTTGTATGCTAACTTTCTATGCAGCTGACCGATGAGCTTTCGCGCTCAAACAACGAAATGAAATGCTTACGCATCACGTGTTCAGTCTCCTTATCGATTTAAAAATAGTAATAATTGTTACACATAGCAAAAATCAAAATCAATAGCACAGAAAGTGTTACAGAGCAATAGCACTCAAACTATTGATCATTGATCCAAACATTGAGCCAACAATGTTTTAGCCAAAAGTTTAGGTGTTCGAGAAGGCCGTCATACTGGGCCACCCTATTCTTTTTATCGGTGGAGGCGCTGAAGCTACGTCAAGGTCAACTCCACTTCTTTAAATGGAACCATGTATTTTTTCGATGACATTACTGCTGATTTTAAGACCAATTCAGCGTTTGATCATTTTCGCCGCAGATCACGATAAATATATTTTATACCGAGACACCATTTTTTTTTTTATCGCAAAATTCGTTAGTCCGCACGTTCCGCACACGCTTTATTTCAAGATGGATGACAAGCGAAAATCATCGATGGCGGATTGCATGGAGTCTAGATACCAGGAGGTTCAGCGGCAATCCAAAGGCGCTGAAAAAAGCGTCCCCGAAAATGTGAAGAAGATGTACTCCCATAGAGAATGAAATCGTGAAGCTGCTATCAACATTTCAAATCGATGCTCGCAAAGGTGGTCGAGTAATCCGTCTTCCGTGATTGAAAAAAGTGAACCTGTAAATAAAAAAAATAATTTGTTATTCGACTCCAAAGTATTTTTAAGCAAGAAAACGTCTTTCCAATATCCTAGAGTAGTGTTATCCCTTAACACGAATGAGGGTTAGATACATCATCTGTGATCGGTCTTAAATCGCACCCATGTTTAGCGTATATCTATATACATATAGGTGCCGGAGCACCCCGGCGTCATCTTTTCTCGTTCTCGTTTCGGGGACGACCCATATAGGGTCGCCTGTCGTAACAAAAATGCCAGCATTCAGCCATCAAACGGTTTGCTGATAATCGGCCAATATTTCGTCGACCAGCATGCGGGTACTGTAGGCGGATGAACGGCTTGCCAGATCTATGGCAGCCGTTCATGGGCCAATACTATCGCACCGATAATATGGCGATCAGCATTGGGATGTCCTAGGCGGATGAACGGCTTCCCAGATCTATGCCAGCCATTGGTGGGCCAATACCATCGCACCGATAATATGGCGATCGGCATTGGGGTATCATAGGCGGATGAACGGCTTGCCAGATCTATACCAGCCATTGATGGTTTGTTTTTGGGCGTTTTGCAAATGCAGGTCGTTAAACTGTAACACGTAAAAACGAGGGATAAGCTTTCGAAAAGCATATCCCACGGATGAAGCTGAAATTTTGCACCGACCTTCTTTTCAATATTTTAAGAGAACCTTTAAAAGGATATTGGCGACTAGCAATAGTTTTCGATATATCGTATATTGAAAGTTATTTATTGTACTGCGCTTCTACTATATTAAATAAACCCAAACAAACCCATCCCACATGGCAAGTGATATGCACATACGGGCGAGCACTGTTTGCCAGGAAGCAGCGCGGCCGGAGGAGTGGGGGGTATCTATCGGATATATAGATATACTCGTATGGCGTGACATAATAAACTTTACAATGCGATATATCGAAAACTATTGCTAGTAGTCAAAAATTCGTTATCGGTTTCTCTTAGGATAATGACAGGAAGTTCGGTGCAAAATTTCAGCTCGATCAGAGGAGTATGCTTTTCGGAACTTCATCCAAAACGAGCGAGTTATTTTTACAGCCTAAATGGACCAAAAAAATTGTCGTTAAACTTTAATGTCACGAATAAAATTATCGGCATAAAAGTAAGGCACGAACAAACGATGGCTTCTCTAAGTATTAGAATGGCTAAGTGGGTAGGGCGCTCGGCACTAGAACGAAAGGCGCAGGTTCGATCCCGATGAAAAGTAAAAACTTGAACAATGCAGAAAGCGTTTTTAATGCAATTATTCTATGTACATGGACATAAGTAAAGCATAAGAAAACAAAAAAGATACTACTAGAATTTTTATATTCATAATTAGTCAATTTTTTGTTTTTCATTTCCGGCAGAAGATCCGGCAGCCGTTGCTGGGCCAATATAGGCGTATGATAGTTGGCCAAGTCTTAACAGCCATTCACGGTTTACCATTACCAACCATGCATGGTGCGGATCTGGCCCGTTTATATAGCCATTACCGCGCCATCGTTTGTTCTCTGGCAACCAGTCGTGGGCCATTACTGTGCCGATTGTAAAACCCTATTTGGGGAGTTGAAAGGCCTCGCTGAACCTCCTGGTATCTGAGCTCCATGGAGGATGGCGTCGGTTGCGTTCTTGTCGCTCAGTTCATTTCGGTTCGGTGACGTAGAAGCGATGCGCGCGGTGAAACCACCAACTACTAATAACTGGATTTTCGTGGACGCTTTTGGATCGTGATAGCCGCAAGCGTTCGTATTCCTTACCTCTAGTCTTCTTGGAGGTGGCCAAGCTACAGGACCGCCTCGTCCTATCCACTTTTCACCAAAAATCTCATTCGTCACTTGTTTTGAACACAGAGCATAATGGCGTAGGGCACCGTCGTGCTGCATCCACATGTTCATGCGAACATGCAAGGGCACGTCTTCCAGTTATTGAGGCAGTACGTTTTGCAGAAAGTTTGCGTAAACTTGCCCAGTCAAACGGCCTTCAAAGAAAAAAATGGACCAATGAGGTGATCGCCGAGAATGCCGCACCAACAATTAACGGACCACGGATGTTGAAATGGTACAGTTCTCATCCAACGAGGATTCTCATTTGTCCAATAGTGCATGTTATGCCTATTCGCATTTTCCATATTTGTGAAGTTAGATCCGTCAAAAAAGTACATGACTCAAAAATGAAACATCTGTGCGCATTTTTCTACGAATCCAGTTACAGAAATTGACGCGATTTAGGAAATCATTGCCCTACAAATCCTGATGTAATGACATACGATGCGGATGGAACTTGTGTTGATGTAAGATTCTTAATACAGATCGCTGACTAACTTAACTCTCTCTTTCCATTTGCCTGCTGCTCGCATGTGGATTTAGTGCAGCAAAAGCTAAGATAGCAGCCGCATTATTTTCATTAACAATCGGTCGACGTTTGACTCGTGTTTGTTTCACTGTACCGAAGCGACAGATACGATCAGCTCAGAAATTGCTTAAGGGGAGATATACACGTAGGAGCCGGAAAAAAGGTCATTTTTGTGAATTTTTTCAAGGAAAACTATTTGAAATTTCGGATTGGGGTTTTAATTATCTAAAAGTATATACATTCAAAAATATGTTTAATTTTCTTTATTTAAAAATATCAAAAATATACAAGGATATTGTATGATCCTTGGAGCGTCGTGAAAAAAATCTGCGTATACGGTACCCACTGGCGTTTCTTAAAAATCATCTGAAAAAAAAACCAAAAAGATTATTAAATCAGATACTATAATCTAGTACTTGTCATAGCCGATTTTGAAAATATCGAATTATGACAAAATGGCGGACGTTTGAACATAAATAGTGATTTTTGGGCCGAAAATTAGTTATTATTTTGCCTATAAAACAATAACTAAGTAACCGAAAAAAAATCCTATGACAAGTACTAGATAATGGTGTAGAGAATAACCAGAAAAAACCTCAAGGCAATCGGTTCATTGGTTTTCGAGAAACGTTGGGTACCGATTTGAAAAACGTGGTTTTGAGAAAAACGCGTTTGAAAATTTGAGAATGAATAAATCATAAAATTTGTCAACTTACATGGAATCATCGACACCAGGCTCATAGTGTAGGTCTTCCACGGGCCAAGCTCGAGTGCCAATGTTGGAAAGCTCGGCGTCGAGCTTCGGCCAATCATTGGCCACTACCGATCACCCTACATGGGACATGGACGTTTTGCGCGATAAAACAATTTTGTTTGGGAATCGCTTTATTTATACAATCAATTACGAGATCCTGCGCAAGTTTTTCGCGAGATTTTCGTTCTTCGAAGATCACGAGATAGAAGATGACTATGGAAAACTTTTTTGAGGTCCGAGGGATCATTGTTGGCACGTGATTGGAAGGCGAACCTTCGCATGTTCATACGGCGCATTGTAGTCGGGTGAATTGCAGCAGTGTTATACTGAACCAGGATATTGAATAGCAGGGCCGATAATAGAACTGGAGCATTTACGGTCACAAACAGGTGATGAGTTCGAGTTGGAGCGGTTGCCATGGACTCGTGTCTGACAACGTACGGACCGGATTCATTGCGGTGCTTCTTCCATTGTGCAAGGTGTCGGTCTCGCCCGCTCGCGGCGGACTATACATCGCTCTCCCTACTAGCTTCGTGCCCGCCTCTTCACTTACACTCTACAGTATACGTATCTCATTCAACGCAATTTGTACGTACTGTGTTTGGTAGATGCGAGTTCACATACTTATGAATAACATACTTATGGATAAGTAGGTAAACACACATATGTATGGTGTTTAACCAAACGAACAAACACACACCTCCAATCACACACACTCACACACACACATCCGCACGCACGCACCCCCCCCCCCTCCCCACGCAGAAGTAGATGAAAATCTATATAACAAAAATTATCTACGCTACCGGCGGGTCGTGCTGGCAGCCAAAACGAACCGGTATGAAAGCTGTTTGAGAAAACTTCTCCATCCGTTTTCTTGGGAGCCGTTGAGTATGGCAACTCACTGCTAGCACAGTGTATGGTCCTAATAGACTCCTACAACCGCGTGAAGTTTTAAGAAAATCGGTGACCTGAACCTCTGGCCTTCCCCTTGTCAGTGAGATGCGTGAGTGAACAGAAAATATTGCCTCGTCGTTGTATCGAATTTATTAGCAACAGTTAGTCATATATCGAATTCGCTTCACGGACTTTGCGTCGGAGATCCGCAAAACTGCGATACGAGAGTGCTTTATCTTTTTGAAGACAAAAAAGCTTTATAACACTTTCAGATACAGGTAGACCATGTATGGCGGCAGGTTTGTTTATTATCCGTCTCGGGGCTTTTATCCACTTCTCGTAAAACATCGTGACGTAAATGGCGCACCACGTTAATGCGGTATATAAATATGAGCGCAATCTTAACGACCAAGTTCAGGACTATTAAGGAACTCGCGGTAAACGTGGCGAAAGTTTGTGGCGAGCTTGAAAAGGTTTTCGCGGCGATTCGCGTCATTCGTTATTATTGCTGGTGGGTGTATATATATATATATATGGAGGATGTCTCAAAATGACGTGACATTTTTATTTATTAATAAAACGTATTATTTATTTGAAAAGTACGAATATTTTTGTTTTTATATAAGGTACAAACTTGGAGGTTATGTGTGGAAGACAATATCCGATGAATGGCCGCCTCGTCCCTGTTTGCAAACGGTCACTCTTTTCACGTAATTTTCTGGACGCAATAACTGCCGGCTGCAGTTCTTGTGTCAATTGGATTTTGTAAGCATACATATGCAGATCTTTCGTCAAAATTCGCTGCAATGAGCATCTTGAAATGTTCCATTGCTGAGCACGATGGCGAATCGAGGTGGAAGGACTTTCGTCAACACTCGCGTTCACTGCGGCTATGTTTTCATTCGACCGACCGATACGAGGACGGCCACTGCTTTTCGCCGTCAGGACTGAACGACTAACCTCAAATTTTGTGATTAAATTCACTACAGTATTGCGAGATGGTGTGTTATGGTGACCAAAAGACGTGCAGACTCTTCGAACCGTCTCTGCAAAATTTTCACCATTTTTGTAGTGAATTTTCACAATTTCTATGCGTTGTGCTTGATCGTGTAATTCTCCATGACTAAACCTCAATACTTTCTGATGCCTGTTATCAAAGATTAATACTCTTTTTAATACGCAATTTAAAATGTCAGGTAATTTTGAGACACTTTTTACTATATACCGGCAGAGGCAACGACTATTGAGAGTGGAAACATTTTCTAACCTATCAGACTCAGGAGCAAATTTTTCCTACAAAAATTGCATAGTTCGATGGGGTTCATCGAGTGGTGGCTACGGGGTTCATCCAGGTGTAGGCACTTCGGAGACTTCAAGGTCACCTCCATTTTTTTAAAGTCGGACCATTTTTTTTTTGTTTCGGAATTTTATCCAGGATCTAGAAATAAGTTCACACCCCAAATTTCAAGGCGTTCGATCAAGATTCAGTATTAAAAAATCGATAAAATAACAAATTTCATTGTTTTTAGCCTGGAACCGATAAAAAAAACACTTACTCCTATAAAAAGTGATTAAAGTCATGGCTACCACTTTCAGTGCACGCTTGCAATCTGATTTGCATTGATTGTATTGTCTTAATTAATCACAAACTTTGTCTTATTTGTCACAAGCTTCGTCTTATTATTCACAAACTTCTCACTGCTTTCCAAAACAAGTTAAGGGAAGGGTAGGGGTTTCAGCGTGAAAAAAAAACACTTTTTTGCGAACTTTTTTCATCTATATGAACAGAGTAAACTTATTAAAACCTTTTGTAGATTGTTCAGTGTCATTTCAAGAACATTCCGTGAAATGTGTACGCGAAAATATCCACAACCAAGCCGGTGACAAAGCTTTTCCAAGAACGCCTTTGGAAAAACATGATTTCCGGTGTTCACTGTATCTCAGCTAGAAATTATCTGAAATCAAGTAACATTGAAATTTAGTCAAAGTATCATCAAATCCTCGCCCCAACGGTCTTTGATAATTTTTTTTTCATTTCAAAATTTTTGGTGGTCATGTAAAGTGAAAAGTGCTATTTTTCACGAAAAATTCCGCCATTTTGGGGGTGGAAAACCCTCTCAATGTAAAAAAATCTCAAACTAACCGTTGGGGGGAGATATTTTATATGTAGAAAGTGTGTACCAAGTTTGAAATAAATCGGTCATGTAGTTTTCAAATGAGAGTGAACACGGGCTTTGAAAAAGTGGTTTCGAGAAAAACGCGGCACCGGCTTGTTTGTGGATATTTTCGCGTACAAATTTCACGGAATGTTCTTGAAATGACACTTAACAATGTACAAAAGGATTCCATAAATTTACTCTATTCATATAGATAAAAAAAATCGCAAAGAAGTGTTTTTCTCACGCTGAAACCCCTACCCTCCCCTTAATATGATTCTTAGTTGCGAACATTGTAAATAAAGCCGTACTACTTACCTGGATTTTTCTTAGTATTGAATTATCGAAACCTTGATTAGAGCATGTTCGTTAGTACAAACTGACGTGATTAATAAGACAATACAATCAATGCGAATCAGATTGGAAGGGTGCATTGAAAATGATGGCCATCACTTTGAACTCCTGTTATCGGGGTAAGTGTTTGCACTGTATTTTAAATCGAGTTTAGGCTAAAAACATTGAAGTTTCTGTTTTATCGGGTTTTTATGCTAAATCTTGATTGATCATCTTGAAATTTGGGGTGTGAACTTTAGTTCTTTGATAAAAATCCGAAAAAAGTGTAAGTCTAACCTGAAAATAGCGTGGGCAAGCGTGGCTTCAGTGCGTTTTATTCTAATTATGTTTCAACAAAATTGAATGGAATAAAACTTTACTATGCATGATTTTCTCAACAAAAAAAACATGGACGACATTAATTAATGAGCAATCTTATTTATTAAAAATAATAAGATAAGCTATAGAAAAAACTATGCATTCAACTTATGCTCGGTTTCATCAACCACGGATAAGTTACGGATATATTTATCCGGCTGATAAACAATGTTTAAGGTATAGGATATCTCGCGGATAACTTTATCCAGAGGTAACGAAACCGGCGATT
>OY723388.1:32448237-32463237 GCA_963210295.1 Ophion ellenae
CAGTGTAAAAATAAAAGGTGCGACGTTCAAGCCTAATTATCCGAACAATATTGCACAGCTAAACAATGGAAAAATATTTCAAATAAAAGAAATATACATGAAGTATGGACGCGTTGAAAGGAAAAAATATAAAATAAACGATATATTCCTTCTTGGTTGTGAAGACGAGTCGCAAGATTGTGTTTTTAATTATCCGACGCGATCAACAGACTTGGGAATTGGACTCGTGCGTAATTTCGAAAGCAATGACAAATTCGTATCAGCTGAAAGCATTAAAAATAAATGCGTTTTACTACATGACTGCAATCAACAGTGTATCGCGATTTCTCTGCAGCACATGTAAACAGATACATATTGTTTTGTGTTGCGTTTTTTGTATTGGTGCGCGTGCGAAAGTGTGTGTTCTTATTACGATCGAAATTCTCTGAATATGAACGCTCTAAAAGCGCCACAAAAAAAAGAAAGGACGAGATAAGCGACCCGTATATACGTCGATGGACGACATAGTGTGCGTGTGCGTGTGTGTATTTACGAAAAAAAAGGGACAGCAAGCTTATGCTTTGTCTTCAGTTTCCATGATCGAGTATACCCGCGCGTTGTACGCTTCGACAGTCGTCTCCGCCGCGTTGCTCGAGACACATATTTTGCGTGAAAAAAAATTAACAGTGCTTAGAGATCTTAAAAAATACGAACGCGTCGTAAAAAAAGGACAAAAAAAAGACAAGCGATACGTATTAAAAACGTCGATGGACGACATAAACAGTATGCGTGTGTGCGTGTGTTCACAAAATAAGGACCGAGCAAGCTACTTGGTCTTAAATTTCCACGATTTTCAGTGGCGTGTTCCCGCGCGCTCTACACGCTTCTTGTTCTTCGACACTCGTCTCTGACACGTTGCTCGAGACACATATTTTGCGTGAAAAAAATTAACAGTGCTAAGAGATCTTAGAAAATACGGACGCGTCGTAAAAAAAAGGCAAAAAAAGACAAGCGATACGTATAAAAACGTCGATGGACGACAGTGTGCGTGTACGTGTGTGTATTTACGAAAAAAAGGGACAGCAAGCTTTTGCTTTGTCTTCAGTTTTCACGATCGAGTGTACCCGCGCGTTGTACTTCGACAGTCGTCTCCGCCGCGTTGCTCGAGACACATATTTTGTGTGAAAAAAATTAACAGTGCTTAGAGATCTTAGAAAATACGAACGCGTCGTAAAAAAAGGACAAAAAAAGACAAGCGATACGTATAAAAACGTCGATGGACGACATAAACCGTACGCGTGTGTGCGTGTGTTTATAAAAAAGGGACCGAGCAAGCTACTTTGTCTTAAATTTCCACGAGTTTCAGTGGCGTCTTCGCGCACGTTCTAACGCATCTTGTTCTTCCACAGTCGTCTCTGACGCGTTGCTCGAGACACATATATCTTTGCGTGAAAAATATCGTGCTGAGAACAATGGAATCATCACAAATTCAAAACGATAAAAGCGATAATTATCCATACACCGTCATCTTTTTCGAAAGCGAAAACCTAACCGAACTCGTTCCATCATCGTGGGTCTACGAGAAGGAAGGGCAATGTTTTTGCTATTTCCCGCCTTCTGATGAATTCGATGACGTTGGAGAATGGACGGCAAAGTGTGCACCGCCAAAAGAGAACTGGGAATCGTTCATCGCTACTGTCCTCTCACGCACAAGTAAGAAAATTAACCTGTTTCATTTTTTTTTATATAAAATTCTCTTCGATCCACGCCGACATGTATAAGAATATAATAAATTATTTTTTTAATGACAAATAATTGTTTCACAGAAACTTTGGGAAAAGGGAAAAAACGTTTGAAACGGTCATTCAAGACGAATCAAGTTGAGAGCACGGATGATGAAGCCCAATTACAACGGCAAGTGCAGCCCACCGTTTCATCTCGTAGTACTGTGAAAGCCATTTTGAAAAAAGTGCCATCGATGCCTACGATTCAAGAAAACAAAAAAACACAAGAATTGAAACCGAAAGGTAATGTAAAAGCTATATGCAAATTTTATATATTTTAAATAATTAATTTCATCATCGATTTATTTAAATTAATAATAATATTATTTGACACAGATGATTCACGTCCTGTAAAAACCCCAATTCATCCGGTTGCTGATGATATCGACGAAATTTCTACTGGAAGTATGTTTTTTTAATTTGTTAACAACTACAATTTTATTTTTTATATGCAAAAATTTGGTAAATCAAAAATTAATGTTTTCAGCTGTAACAGAGAGAGTATTCAATAAAAAGATGGATGAGATGATGGAGTCGTTCCAAAAAAGCCTCACGAGCCTGAAACGCAGTATGCAGTATGATATGGAGGCAAAAGTCCAGGAAATAAAAAACACAATTCTCGCCAACGCAAACAACGGAAAGACCCCATCTTTAATTGCAGCGGATGCGGAAGCTGGAATCGGCGTGGCACTTCCAATCGAAGATCTTCAAATTTTCCAAGAATTCGACAGATCCCTTCCGACAGATCCGGAACGAAGAAACGCATTGGTAAGAAACATATATTATTATTATTATTATATATATATATATATATATATATATATATATATATATATATATATATATATATATATATATATATATATATGTATGTATGTATATATGCATGCATGCGTGCGCGTGTGTGTGTTTTTATATACAATTTTTGTATTATACAAGTATACATATTTGTAGAAATTTTTTTTTGTTTCCATTGCAGATGTCACTGTATTATATACTCATTTGTGGCGAAACCACCACAAAAAGTTGCCTGGCGAAGATCATGCCAGCAACGATGACGAAAACGGTTCAACTGAACTACTCAGGAACGGGCCGTAAAATCAATGGGATAGGGAAGCTGGATTTCAGCAAAACGCATGTATTTCGCTGCATAAAAGGTATTTTATTTATTATATATTCTTATCTTCATTGAAATAATCAATCAATTATTTAAATAATCAAATTCTTATGCCCAAATTGAAAATTTTACAGATTCCATAGTGAGAAAATTCGGAGACACCAAGGAGTCCGAGTCGCTAGCAGGGAAAGTTGGAAAATGGCTCTCCGGGGCTGGTGATCGCGATGGAGGTCGCAAGGCGCGTGAAAAACCCGACGAAAATCATTAAGAGAACGTGATTTAATTATTAAGTATTTTTCTTTTTTTATCGTTCAACAAACGTGTGATAATCGTCATTGGCAATAAAAATATTAATCATTACATTTGTGTTTTTTCTTCATTGTTTGCTAATTTTTCAGTATTGTTACCGTTCGTGGGCCAGTCTATATTTTATAAACGGGCCGTTAATTCTTGCCATTCGCGGGCCATTTTACTATGCCATCGATGGCCCGTGTATTGTTCCCACTACTGGCCCAAGACTGAACTGGAGTCTTGGGCCGACAATATCATTCCGGACTATAACCAAGATTGGGCCGATCACGGCAGACGTTACTGTGCCATGGCTGGGTAGACGGCAGCCGGTGATGGCCCATGCTTGGACCTGTTGTAAAACCCTACATGGGCAGTGACTGCAAAAAACATTGTCGAGAATTTTCAACAAATCAAATTAAAGTTGGTACTCTTCTCTTTTTACTTTTGGCCGGTACTCTCGTCGATTTGCATATTCACGTGCGTAAATAACGAATGCCGGGAATTCGAACCTTTTTTTCGTACGATGCAAAAAACAATAACTCGCGTAATTCCCGTACTCGTGATAGCGAAAATACTTTTTTCCTTCAGGCATATATTGGTCGACAAAGCGTAACTCACGTGTCTTTCGACGGCTTTTTTCGCGTTCCTTTTTGCAAAAGCCTCATATCGTCGAATTCACTTACGGCAAAGCTGGTATTTACAGGGATTTCTGCGTCGCGGCTATTGCACCCTTCGTGTGCCAGAGAACTCGCCGAGATACAATTTATTATTTCAAACTT
This sequence comes from Ophion ellenae, assembly GCA_963210295.1. Classification (NCBI taxonomy): domain Eukaryota; kingdom Metazoa; phylum Arthropoda; class Insecta; order Hymenoptera; family Ichneumonidae; genus Ophion; species Ophion ellenae. Next base: position 32,452,188 of record OY723388.1, read on the forward strand.
TTCAGCTATACGCCGAGGGCCCGGCAATGTACTTTTTCAGCCGCTGGTGTTATCGTTTCATCTCTGTCTCACTCCAGATTTTTTTGCCTTTTTTTCGCAACACATTCCCTCCACGCTAGGCCCTTTTTCGCGAAAGTGATGACAAAACTTGTTATATGGCTGATGGATCGTGTAACGCGGTGGGTAAATCGGCTCTCCAAAGAGAGAGACAGAGAGAGAGAGAGAGAGAGAGAGAGAGAGAGAGAGAGAGGGAGAGGAATAAAGTAAAAAGAATACTTTGAACCCGTATGTACTGTATAGAGCATTTTACCGATACGCAGAGGCTTAAAAAATGGTTGTTAACGGGCGATAAAGGATGTTGAAATGTTTTTTTCCTGCGGAAAAGCGTTGAAGTAATAACATCGTTTGCACAAGCATTCGAGGCACATGACGCAGCAAAAAATAAAATTGCACCAAAAAAAAAATGATTAAAAAAATCAGTATGCCATTTTGAAAAGGAAATCACTTTTTCGTTTAATATCGAAAGAGAGAGAAAGAAAGAGAGAGGAAGAGAGATGCCCTTTAACAAAGGGATCTCTGGTTCGAGGGGTCTTCCCACTTTAGACGCTAAGACAGGCTATTTTCATGATTTTTTAAAATAGTTTCATATTATAAATGTCGATATAAAAGTTGTTACACTTAATCAATACGTTCGAAATACACACTGAGAAAAGAAAATCGTTGAATGTGCAAAATGAATTTTGTTGCCTCGAAATTTTGTTGTTTTAACAGTTGCTCAGACATGCTAAATAAGCTACAGTTCACACCACTAAAACTATCAATTAGTTTGACGAAATGTGTTTTATGCCAACCAGCAATGAAGTTGTACGTATTTAAAGATACATTTTGTTAAACCAACTGAATTTTGGATAGATGAACGAATTTTTTTTTTCAGTGCATAACAAATTTTTTTAAATGTATTTCGATGGCTTATTGATCAAATCTTCGCAACTACTGAACCGATCCTTATGAAAGTTTAACCACATATTCTTTACAACTATAGCTACAGCGCGTATCAAGGATTTTTTAAAATTTTGATATTTACTATTCTTTTCCAAAAACGGTGAAAAAACACGTTTTTTGTTTTTTCGAAAAATGTGCGCCATTTTGTTATTTTTAGAGATATCAAAAACCGTATGATATACGCTATAGCCATTAACATACTGAATCTAAAACCGTTTGATTTTTTGTTTCGGATGATCCATCTCCGAGATTTCATCAACAGTGCAGACCTACACTTTTTTAGGAAACTTTTTTAAACTACCATTTTCGTCTATAAATAGTGACTTAAATAAATATTAAAAAAAAATGTATTTCGAAAGTGTATTTATTAAGTGTAACAACTTTTATATCAAAATCTATAATATAAACCTATAAAAAAAGTTCACGAAAATAGCCTTTTTTTAGCGTCTAAAGTGAAAAGACCCCTCAAAGGAAATATAGTTGATGTGGTAATCGCTGAAGGCCTAATTGATATCGCGTTATACTTAAAGTCCAATAAAGACGACGATGGAACGTGGGGTTTTCGTAAATTGGGAAGCTTGCTTTTTACTCGTTTTTTTTCGAGATCTCATCTTAGTCGTTTCATCTCACCGATATGACGGAAGGTTTTGTAGAAATTAGTGGTAATCTTCCAACAAAGTTTCAACCCTCGTTCATACCCTTTATACCCTTTGCCTCATAGTACAAACAGTTCCCGGTGAAAGTAGGATGCCGAAGAGATTAAGCGACTATGATCCTTTGTTATCGGATCATAGAAACGAAGGAGCGACGAAAACGTTGGGTCATTACGGCGTTCAAATTAAGGTGGTTTATACCGAAATCCTTCTTGCTTTAGCGCTTGCTGATCAAGTATATTCTTCATAATTACATAGTAATGATCGCGACGGAGCAGTCTTCAGAAGTACTTCGCCGCTGTCACTGCGTACGAAAAATCATTGGCGTACTCATGGATGCCATTGATGTCGGTGATAGAAGTACAATTGCCCGTGGTAAATTGTAGATGTTTAACGCGGCAACTTGAATGACACGGTCATTTTTTTTACCATCGTCTCAATCAATACTAACACTATTCAATAATGTAATCCTAGCGTTACAGCGAGAAAATCGAAGTATTTCGTTATTCATAACTATCGAAACCCGCGCTGCTCGAGCTCAGTAACCGGCCATGCGTGAAGGAAGCTGGAGCACGGTAAACTCGAAGTGGATTTTTTCTCGAACTAGCGTACAAGATAATAAAAAGTCTACTTGACCCCAAATTTGTTGGTAACCATTCTTTTTAATGTGAACTTAAGAGGCTTGTTTGAAAATTGACTTTAACCATTTTTTTAAACACTTACGTTCAATTTTCCTTTTAATCGTAAACGCTTTCAAAGTCACACAATTTGTTTATTTTATCATATTTAAAGAAGTTTTTATGTTCACATACGAGGTAATTAGCTAAAAACTGAAAGAAATATTCGTTTTTTTTTTAAATTTCGGGCAAAGATTACGCACGCTACATTAAGCAGCACGCCTATGAGCAACTTTAGCGTCGATGGCGTAAAAAGCATTTCAGAATATTTCGTATAGAGACTCAGTCTTTCTGTATAAAAAAAAATTGTCATGTAATGTGGAAATGTGTAGCAAAATATCCTAAATGTTTCAAAGAGAAAGAAAACAAAAGTCTCAGAAATTTCACTTTTTCAGCACGTCTAATTTCGGTTCCTCCCTTAATAAAGTTTTACTCAGTTCTTGAAAAAGCTTATAATACGGATTATACACCGATATAAAATCACTTCGGCGTGAAAAATTTTTTGTTGGATTCTTCAGCTCATTGTTTCTTTGTTGCTTTGAACTTCCAGTGTTTCAATAATAAAAGCCGAAAAATCAGCTTTAGGGGTAAATCCCACGCAGATCACGCGCACGTCTCACCTGAGGGCTACGCAGTCAGCCCCCTTAATATATTTTGCAGGATAATGGGGTCGTTCCTCTGGCGATTAGGATATTCAGCGGCGGAGAGGGGGAGATAAGCGAAAGCACCTCGTCTATTTTCCGGTACATTGATTCTCCTCAGTGCGTACTATAAGTCAGACGGTATTAGGATTGTGACCCCGCATGGATTGTCGATGATAATTATTGGCGCCTGTCAAATGCGATGAAACGCGAAGGAAAAAGATTTCGCTCCGAGAAGCCGATGTCAATGAGTTTTCTTGCTCTCTTTTTCCTTCTCTTTTCATCCTGTCTTTTTGCCACCCTTCTTTGAGACTTTTTGTCTCTCCATCTTTTTCTCCTCCTTCCACTTCTTTTTCCAAGCAATTTTAGAATGGAGGCTTAAGCTGGTCTCTGGGGGTGGTAGCGGACGAACGGCGGTAATCCGGTCTCGTTACTCGAGCGTCGGATAGCCAAGGGGTTTCTCTTCTCGGGACTGATGGCTTGGATGAACGAGAAAAGCGGGAGACCATAGTGTCGTCGTGGCGGAGGGTGCGACACTTATTGTTAGCACTGCCCAAGACGCAGTCCGAATAGTGATAAGTAGGTAATACACTAGAAGGAGAATCCGCTGATGAAAATGCGGGAGGGAAGAAGTGTGAGATGCAGACAAATTAGTTGATTGATTGATCACATGCATTTTGGTCGGGCAAACTGTTGAAGGAGAATAAAAAAATAGTAACATTACAAACTGCGAATCAGTAAACGATTCGAGAAGTTTTTTTACAATAATAATGATAATAATAATAATAATGATGATGATGATGATGATGATGATGATGATGATGATGATGATACTAATAATATCGATAATGGTGGAGACGCGATGTGAAGGAACTTGGTAACTGAATACAGTAATGTTAACTATTCCAAATTATCAGCAGGGTGTTCTAGTCCAGAGGCCTAAATATCGCGCGTTTTTTCGTCCTTGATGGAAAAAATGTTAATATTTTTAACAGTCTTTTTATTGATGTTTCAAGAACTTACAAGAAAAATGTGTGCAAAAGAAATATAAATTGAAAAGTGCCAAAGCTCCCATTTATCTAAACTAAAAAAAAATGCCTTGATCAATATGAATGTCATTATATAGTAAAGAGCACAAAATTAATGGCGACTGTCAAATGAAAGTTAATTTTTCGCCCTTTTTTCTCTAAGTTTTTAATTTTTTTTAAATAGTAACAATAATATTTTCACAATGTCCGAGGTAGGGTTGATAGTGGGATATATACTGAAGCTCCATACCAAATATGAAGTCTATCGGGTGAATAGAACTCGACATATGATGTCAACCTGATTGAAATAGTAGTTTTGAGAAAATCGCGTTTATACTGTCGTCATACTAATCGGCTATTCCTGCCTCGTAAAGTATGCCTTCCTCGACTTCTAAATGATGATTTTCCGAAGCTCGTATTTCCCTACGAGCAGTTCTAGTTTCCTTAGAAGCTTCTGAAGTTCGTAGCTCCGACCGGTCAATCCTATGCTGGTTTCTTTTATTGGCACAAGTATAGGGAATTCCGAAATTTCCTTTTGAAGACATTCTCAAGAGTCTATAATTTAAGAAAATACCAAAATAATAATTGACGATTAAAAATAATTGCTAGACTAGAACATTGCCTTAATTTAGCTGTAAAAATATTCCGCAATATTCTAAAATCGATAATACATTGCACACATTCCTACAAAAATTCAATTCCTCCTCGTATTCCTCTATTCAATACTCTGCGAGTTGGAAAAAAAATCATACACGCCAGTACGTCGCCAAGTGCGTAAAGTGGTGGCCAACACATTGCCAAATAAAAGTCTGGGTAGTTGTCCAACGAGTCTCCGAGAGGTTTGGGCCGCTTGAGAAAATGTGTTCCGCGACTGGAGACGAAATTGCTCGGGGCTTTCATGATAATTTGAAAAACGCGATAACTTCGATTGAACATAGCATCGGACAGATTTTTATTCGCGTCAAGAGTTTATGGGTTATAACGAAAATGGTTTCGGCATCGTGGCCGCGTATCGCATCGGGTGTGCCCATTTTCGCGGGGTCCTAGCCGGGCTCTATAGTAAGCTCTTATATATTTATTCACTTATATATCTGTGTGCGTGTGGTATGTGGTGCATTCAAACATGTTGTATATGTGTGCGCTATGTACATCACCGCGGTGTGTGCGATTATGTTCTGGGTGACTCTCAGTAGTGTTCACGCATTGTCGCGCGTCTATATGTGTTTGTGCATGTGTACGAGATTCGCCTCGTCGAGGGTCTTGTCTCAATGGTTTTCGTTAGGGGTTGTTGAACAGCGGCTAAACTACGCACTAGGGAGCTCTCCTCCGAAAAGTTTTGTGTAATTTCGCTGAAAGTCCAGTCTGTATGACCCGTCCGTAGGGTGAAATCTCACTCGAACGAATCTAACGTTGAACTTGCCGAGTACGATTAAGGCTAAGAAGTAGGAATGGGATTTTGGAGACGCGTGATTTTTCGTTCCCTCTTCTATTTCATTCAGAAGATATTGGCCCGGTGCAAGGTATGGGTAGTGAGTAATGAAATCGAACGCAGCAACCTCAGTGAACAAAAATTGCAATAAACTCGGCTATTTATCTGTCAAATCTGTATGGGTGTGGTACGAGATTTTTGCAATAAAAGTTGATATATTGTTTTATCAAAAATGGGCCATCACAGTTACTGTGTAATAAATTGCAAAACTACCGGAAGGAATAGTAAATGCAAATTTTATCGATTTTCTGCGGTGTATTGGAAGTTTGAACAAGGCAACAAATGGATAGCTGCAGTTAGAAGAAAAAAGTGGTTCGCCTTATGACACGAGCTTGAATTATTAAACTTGGGTCATGTTCTGTCCTGAACTCTTCTCAGCCCCTGAGGTGTTCAGCAGATACCAACAGTTTTCCCTTGGATTTACTTTGAGGTTGAAAATGAATATTGTAAGTTATACTCTCGAAGCCGGTCTTTGAAATTATGCTCATTTCGAGCTGAAAACAAAATTTTATTTATTATTAGTAGTGCAAGAACAATAGATGGTTTATTAATTTTTTATAAAAGCCATTATAGTGCTTAATTATTCTCGTTTTATAAAAAAATTACAAGTAAACAAAAATATACATCTTATGGAAATTTTACTTACTTTTTTTCACTTTACTGAAATCACACACTCCTTGCCGTCTCTGGCCAGCCAATTGATTTGATGCAAACAAATTCAATGGCATAGAGGCGCGATTTTAATTTTTATAATTCTTCACAATATTATAACCACAATCACAAAGCCTTTGACGGAACCGACAAGAGTACGAACGCTACGCGGCGCTAGTGTTGCGCATGGAGCAAATAACGCTGCAGTTCTCTTACTCTTACGCTGGTATTCAACGTTTTGTCAATCAAATAACGCTGGATACTATTTTTCGAGAAATTATTTAAAAATAATTCTTACAATTAGCGACGGCCGTCATGCTTTTCAGCAGCGTCAGCCAATACTTGGATGGGTGACCGCTGTGAGGAAAATAGCGAAGGGACACGCGTTGAATAGAAAGTAAGATATCATCGTAAAGGCCCGTAATGGCATACGAACGAACGCGAGAAATAAATTAAAAATGCTGCTTGCAGTATTACGGGCTGGCGAAGCTAAAATGACAGCAGGAAAAAATGTATCGATCAAGAATTTATTATAAACCAAAAAATTAATAATCAGTGAAGATCGAGTCTCCATTACAATCGATGCTGCACGTTTTCGTTTCCGCTCATAAATGCCAAAACAGAGATCGATAAAAAAATGTTTTCAAAAATTTCCGCGGTATCGTCAATGTGGCCCGTGGAGTGCTGCACGCATATAAAACGGTATAAAGATCGAGTGTATCGATCAGATAGACCCTTAATACGGGCGCGTATAAACGAACGGTGATCCGAAAATATGGTTGATACATTCGATACGGATTTTTCTGGGGTGAGAAAAAAAATGTTCATTTCTCATATCGGTTTTTACAGGCACTCTTTCTGGCTTCTCGGATAATCCAGATGAAAACGCATATATATACATATATATATATATATATATATATATATATATATATATATATATATATATATATATATATATATATATATATATATATATATATATCTTTGGCGTTATTTTGCAGCTGAGAGTATTACTATCTATGGTTGACCCATGCAGGAAATTGAGGACGATTTTTTATTTCTACGGTTCATAATCGTTTAGGTAATAATTATTTATTATTGAGTTAGCGAAATTAAAAGGTGCTATGTAAATCCAGCTGTAAACGCTCATGTGGACATGCGGATTTTCAACTAGGATGCTACGTAATATATATATATACACGCACACACATTAGTATAAGAATATGTATATACATCAGGTTTTGGCTGAAAACGGGGCAACATTGGCCGGATATGAGAAACGAATTGTCGTTATTTGCGAGGATTCCCAATGACCGGACGTATAATATCCTGCAAATCGAACAGCTAATTTGGTTTATCTTCACTGTTGACCGTAGATTCGTATCCTCATAAGTAGCGATAATGCCAGTACAGCAAATTGACCGTGCGTGTCTGTTGAATTACGGCAATGTACCGTGTTCCACACGTATGAGGGCTCGCGATGGGCTCTGAAAGATTGTGGAATGGTCGTTTGCAACAAAAGGCCACTTCATTTTATTCGAAGATAAACGAGAATCGAGATAAAAATGAAGTCATTTCGATGAGAAATTGAGTAACTATGTATTTCTTTTTAAATAAATTCATCACAGTTTTGAAAAATTAGTTATTCATGATGAAGAATTAACAATGGTATTTAAAAATTAAGAATAATCGAGTCTATTATAAGAATTACGGATTAATCATTCCCAGTGTTGAATTTAATTATATCGTTAGGGTGGACTCTTTACTTTAATGGTAGAATTGTTGACGGTAACCCTCAAATAGAACTCGATATACTTCCCACTTGTACAACGGTGATACCGAGATAATATTTATCGGGAAAGTTAATGCCCTCTCTGGACGGAACGAATGCCGACTCTCGACGGAACAGCACATGAAATCGCTGGGAAATGTGCACGGACATATTATCTTTCTAGTCGTGAGGTATTTACCCTACCTCTGAGATAAATCATTATTAAGAATTATTACTTTATAATTTCAACAGTATAATTATTGGTTTTTATTTATAATTAATAACGCATAATAGGATCTTGATTCTCATCGTGAGAATAAATTCTAAGCTTACGAATCAAGAATTAAGGGGTCTTCTCACTTTACACGCTAAAAAAAGCCATTTTCATGATTTTTTTTGATAGGTTTATATTATAGATATTCATATGAAAATTGTTACACTTGATAAATACACTTTCGAAATACATTTAAAAAAAAATGTTTTATTCAAGTCACGATTTTTAGACGAAAATGGTAGTTGAAAAATGTCCTAAAAAATGTAGGTCTGCGCTCTTGATGAAATCTCGGAGATGGACCATCCGGAACAAAAGAATCAAACGGTTTTAGATTCAGTATGTTAATGGCTATAGCGCATATCATACAATTTTTTTTACATGCAAAAATAACAAAATGGCGGACATTTTTCGAAAACAAAAAACAAAAAATGGGGTTTTCACCGTTTTTTCACAAAAAAATAGTAAATATAAAAAAAAATGTAAACCCTTGATATGCGCTACAGCTATAGTTGTAAAGAATATGTGATTAAAATTTTAAAAGGATCGGTTTAGTAGTTTCGAGAATTTCATCAACAAGCCGTCGGAAAACGTTGTTTCGAGAAAAACACGTTTAATGTTTGTTTGGGTTTCATAATTACATTTAAAAAAAAATTATGTATTGCGAAAGTGTAATTATTAAGTGTAATAATTTTTATATCACCATCTATAATATAAACCTATCAAAAAATTCGTGAAAATAGCCTTTTTTAGCGTCTAAAGTGAGAAGACCCCTCAAGTATTGACAAAAATCATAATTCAAAATGATTAAAAGGTTCTCAGCGATACTTATACGATCGCACGCAATCGTACACAGGGCAATAATTGATTTCCCCTCCCGTTGCTACCTGAAGCAACGTCCGATTGTAACTCGCATGTACGAAAAGCGCTTCAATTTAAATTCCAATTGTACATCGCCCGTGATAAATTTGATAAGTATTGAAATGACTAAAAATGTCCGATAAAAAATTGCTCGCTGCCATCCCTTCTCTATGCGACGAGACTTGGCGGGGTCCTTTGCATTGTTAAGCGTCCGGGCTCGTGATAATTGAATCACGTTTATCACTCACTTTATAAACCCGTACAAAATATTACGTAAATTCGACTACGTGTTTATTTTGAGCGCGGTGGAGCTTCGGAAATGTTCTATTGCGCGCATGCTTATACAGATCAGCCTGCATTAAACGAATTTCAGCCCTCATTTTGTGGCCTACACACGTACACCTACACAAGTGCAATCGCGCGCACACACACCTACACGCGGTAATTATAATTCCTGTAACGACGTCGGTTAGGCGGACAGTTTGGTAAGCGCCAAAAACCCAAAACCCTCCATCTGTGTTCGTGTCACGCTCTCGAATCCGACACCAACTCCAAATTTTCGGTGCCAGCTTCGTGAACATCCCACTTTCAATCTGGCTCTCTCTCTCTCTCTCTCTCTCTCTCTCCTCACTCGCTCTCTTTATCGGCTGCTATACATGTATATTTCTATGTACACGAGTGTATAAATATAGATATACATACACCCACTCATATATATAAATATATAAATTTATATACACACACACACACGCTCACACACACATAATATGTCTACTCAGTTTTAACGAGAGTTGTTCCGGGTTGTTTCAGTAATTACGCAGAAATTACATCGGCCCGAATCGCGCCCTCAACACCCTCCCCTATGCTATGCACACAGAGCCGGTGGTGGCATAAACGGGCGAAAAAAATGCGGCGCTGGCCGCACAAACACCGCAGCTTTTGTTACCCCTAATGGCTCTTCCGCAACCCACTTCCGTCCTACTGCTCTTCACTCGCATCCCACTGACGTATACCTTGCACCCGCGCATAAGTATACATAATTTTTCTATCAAATGTCCTTCACATCCTCGGTGATTTCCAAGCCGACAACTTTATGCCGGTTACTTAGTTATTAATAATGTTTGCGGGAACGCTGAAATCTCGGCTGTTTAATGGGTACGTACTTCTACGCCTCCGTTTGATTTCATTTCAGGTGCGGCAGATGCCCCGAATGCGTACCTTTTTGTTTTTCCTTTATGGCGGTCCTCTCAAAGTACTATGGTAATACGATAAATGCGTTATGAATATATTTGCAAGCAACATGCAACTTTGCTTGGGTCAAATTGAAAAACACAATTGTTCGTGAAAAATGCCTCGGTCTGTTATAAGTATGCAGGGTGTCCTAATGGAGGGGTAATTAATGGATAGAGGGTAATTAACGGGAGATATACACCTAGATGGCCGAGGTCGAGGATTTAGAAGCTATGAACATTGCGTCGACCGTAGAAGACCTACACTATGGGCCTGGTATCGATGATTCCATGTAAGTTGACAAATTTCATGATTTATTCATTCCCAAAGTTTCAAACGCGTTTTTCTCAAAACCACGTTTTTCAAATCGGTACCCAAAATTTCTCGAAAAAAAATGAACCGATTGCCTCGAGGTTTTTTTGTGGTTATTCTATACACCATTATCTAGTACTTGTCATAGGATTTTTTTTTCCGTTACTTAGTTTTTGTTTTATAGGCAAAATAATAACTAATTTTTGGCCTAAAAATCACTATCAATGTTCAAACGACCGCCATTTTGTCATAAATCGATATTTTCAAAATCGGCTATGACGAGTACTAGATTATAGTATCTATTTTAATAATCTTTTTGGTTTTTTTTCAGATGATTTGTTGAAGAAATGCTAGTGGGTACTGTATACGCAGATTTTTTTACGACGCTCCAAGGATCATACAATATCCTTGTATATTTTTGATATTTTAAAATAACGAAAATTAAACATATTTTTGAATGT